>LPNX011102509.1:192556-274099 GCA_001517045.1 Pseudotsuga menziesii
ACGATGACATGGACCCAGATGAATATGTTGCTGATGCTGATGAATGAGACTAGCAACCCTATGGAGAAGGGATAAGGCAACGAGTCCATAACAAAAGTTGGTGAGCAAATTCTGCAATCTCCTACAAAGGACCAACCAAACTGGTCATGTTAAGGGTGTAAGTAAGACCCATGCAGGTAAGAGTTTGCTTATGACAAATTCCATGGATTGGTCCAGGTAAGAGACCTCATACCATGTCGATATTGGAATGTAGAAAGGTATCATGCATATACATGTTAATGATATTGATGATAGTAATGCATCCTATATGAGGTAGCCATGGTTAGGCCATGGTATGGTTGAATGCATAAGTATTCCTGAATCAATGCAAGGTAACGTTGAATGGACATGCATTAAGAAGATTTTTATGAATCTTGTTGTTATGCATTGAATGTATGCATAAGTGTAGGTGTAAAGGTTGTGATGCATTGCATGAATGCATTGAGAAGAATGCATGTGATATTATGGAGAACTAATGATTGAAATGATGAATTACTGATAATTCTGGAACTGTTTCGAAGGCTGTTATGAATGCAGGATAGTCATGAACAAGTGGCTTCCAGAAATGCTCTATTGAAAAGCAAGGTGGTATGAATGATACACTTGTGAAGTAAGGAGTATCTAACCACTTCATTTAAATTGCATGAATGATATGACTATACCTTGCAATGTTAGCATGATAATGATTGCACAAAGTAAATGAGCTTTGATAATAATGATGTGACTAATAGCTGGAAGTATTTGAATTTTATAAATTCTGAAAATGCTTCAGTAATGGTTGTAGCAATGAAAAGTTATATGCATCCAGACTTACCAAGTGTTTGGTTGTTCGAAGCTTATGTTTCAGGTAGATTCCTTTGAGAATGGCATTGAGAGGTAAGACCCTGACTAATTCCAGAATCTACCATGTGAAAGAGCTTGTTAAAATTTGAATTGTGAATTTCAAATATTGCTGACAACCACTAGTCACTATTGGCTGCATAAGCTTGTGTATGGTTGTTTGAAGTTTATGTTCAGGTAGATTACTTCAAACATGACAGTGAGAGGTAAGTCCCTGGCCACTGCCAGAATCTACCATTTATGAGAAGAAGTCTCATGGTTGTGAAAATTAGTTCGTACGTGTTGTTAAATTCGAACTGTGGATTTCGGATTTAAGAGGTACTAACGGCTACTAATCATTGTTGGTTTGTGTGAGATTGTGTCAGGAGGGACACATGGTAAGTGGGTATTCATGTTATGATAGTAAGCATAAAATTATAATGGGCATAGTAATGCTACTTATAAGAGACCCACGAATGAGCAAGTCAATTTATGTAGTAGATAGAATCGCAAATTCTTATTGAATTCGATTGCTAATGTCGTTGCTTGGTTACGGAACGATCAATTTGGATTGTAGTATCAGGTAATGACTGACAGTTTGGCTATTTGATGAATGTGTCAGGAGTACACACTGTAGGAATATCATGTGTGATGACCTGCAAGAGCCAAGCTTCATGGGAAGGTTTTCCCTTATCTTGGAAATGGAGTTCGGGTGAAACTCCATTGGACATTTTGAAAAGGTCTCGTCTGCACTACATGTTCGGTAATAACATGAGTGAGATGGTATGGATTATGTCAGTAAGACAGGTGTGAATATGAAATGTAAACAAGAAACAAGGATGGGGCTTGGTTTGCTTAAACCTGGTGATTGGAAACCACACAGACAGAGCTAGAGGGCTGACTTTCTTCTCCACAACCCCGGGATAGCACTAGAGGGGAATGCAGGGCCTGAGGGACTGTGTAGCAGAGAAAGGACTGATTCCTTGTGCTGTGTGTGTGTGGGTGTTATAGAAGTCAGGCTAGTTCTGGTGTAGGTGTTCCTAGCTCTACAACGAGCTCACCAGCTTAGCATTCATCTTTTCCCAGTTCCTTGACGATGCCTAACAGATACAAAGGCATACTACAACGGAAAATGGATAAGTGTTCTGTAACCCTTGCTATGAATATGCATGTTTAATTATTAAATTTCCATATGCAGAACATGTTTTGATTTATTTCCATGATGACCGATTTCTTGAGTATGAATAGGACCTGCATGGCACACACCGGAAGAGAGTACACACTTTTCCGATGTCGAGTCATGAAGGGTTTTCAATATTGATTACACTATGGGGAGTGGACGCACTCCTGGTGTCTCAATATTTGATAGTGAATGATATGAAATGTGATTACAGTTTTAGAGCAATGATGCTGATGAGTTTGCTTGTATTGCTTGTGTCGCTTGTGTTGACAGGCTAAAGGTAAAGGTGAATGTTGATATAAGTGTATGTTGGTATAAGTGTATGTGTCATTGTTGACATAAGCGTATGATGGGCTGTGATATGCCTAAGGATCCATAGTAGATCCTAGACCTGGAAATGGTCATGATAAAGTTCCAAGCCCAGTTGACATGGTTATGTACTGGATGGACATTAATTAATTGATGTTGTGGAGCAGCCGGCGTGCTGACCTAACATCTAAGTCCATAGGCGATCCCAAGGCTTGCAAAGCGAAGCAGGATCCTGTGGACGAATGAGGGAACGCACAATACAGATAAGTATTGGATTGTTTTTGCTTATGAATATACATGTGTATATGATTTGGATATGATGTTTTAAGCTCTTGTTCTAGAGATGAAAACTAATGAGAATAAAAAAAAAAAACTAAACATGTGAATCTATTCAATGTTGGATATAGGTATCGCTGGAAGCGAAGGCTATGAGAGCATCCTAGAGGTGCACGTGGACATGTGACTGTCCTGGAAAGCTCAGAATGAGCTGTAATGAAAAAGGTGCTAGTAGGACGGGGGAGTCCTAGCAGCCGAGATAAACCATGTGGAGAGACTCCATGGTTTAGAGGTCTGGAATAGACCAAAGTCACTAAGTGTCGTGACCAAGAAAGATTGGTCCAGCATTCACGGTGAAGTGAAAGATGCTGAGAGCATGAAAAGCCACTGCGATGGCGAGGGTTCCAGGAAGGAACAAAACAAAGAGGGGAAAATATCTTACTGCTCTCTCTTGCCTTTTGATTATACATATATATATGTTTATGCATTGTGAAAACAAAGGATTGTTGAATGCATGTATGATGGAAATGAAATGTGTGTATTTTCTTAAAGTAAATTGTGAATGCTGGAATAGTTAATTCCCTGCCCAGGAATGGACATGAATGAGCTCATGTGCCTGTTGGGGAAAGGCATGAAAAATATGAAAGTTTCCTTAATGGAACTTGGACTGTCATGCCAATTGGGTGATTAACTAACTGATTTTAATGTCTACATTATGCTTGGTCTGATAGAATTTCAATGGTGCATTTCACAGGTGAGAAAAGTGAAACCAGGTGGTGCACATTGATCATGGAAGCAGATCAAAAGTTGTTGGACTTGGCTAGAAGTCTCCTTCAAGTGATTTCCAAGACCCAAGAAAATCTTGGGAAGATGCTCAGAATACAGAAAAGGCAGAGTGAAATGAACCACCAGATTTTGCAAGACTCTATTGGTTTGCAAAGGGAGGTGAAAAGCCTTCTGGGAGCAATCGGCAAAGGAAAGGAGGGTGGATCAGCAATGGGACATTCGTCCAAGCGACCCGATAAGAAACGGTCCAGGCATGAAGACTCAAAGGAAATTGAGCAGGTAAAGATGAAGCATCCAGTGAGATGCTGGAGATGCGGAGGACATCATTTACGCCGGGACTGCCCAATGAGGGAACATGATGAAGGCAATAGCCGCAAAGTTCCTAGACTTCGGGATCAGCAAGAAGCTGAGAACCAGCAGGACAAGTCCATGGAATCCAAGAGGCTTGGTCTTGAACGTTCAAAGTAGATGATTGAACGTGGTATAGATCTGCAATTTTGAATTTTGATGTGCAATTGTATATGTATTGTATATATGTAATGGAACACTGAGGACGGTGTTACTCCAAGGGGGAGGGTAATGTCATGTCCCCGATTTCGACCCCGTTTGCATGATGTGTAAAATGTAATTAATCGTGGTGAGGAGCTCAAGGCAAAAGCCCCACCATCGATTTGGTTGTGTATGTTTCGGCAATGGGGGATAATTGCCGATGGTATGTCGTGCTATCCGGCACATTTTAATTCGGCATCATGTAAACACGCACATCAATTAAAATAAACCACAACCAGCTACGGCAGTGCAACGTTGAATGAAAAGGGCATGGTTCCGAAGGATAAGGGGTGGGGGATGTCAAACCTTGGTTATGGGGGGAAAAACCCATGTTTTATTGCCTTGTTGTTTTGCCACCTTTGTTGTTTGTCAACCTCTTTAATGCTCAGCTGGTGGTTGAGGAGTTATGGCTGAGGGCATTCATTGCTGAAGTGGTGGTGGTTGTGGGAGGCTGTCAGCCTTACCCAATTTCCCACTCCACCCATGTCTGCCAATTCTTCTCGCTCACGCACTCTTCCCTGGTCAGTTTTACTCACTCACCATGATTTTGGGTCGGTTGGTTCCTCACGCACAGGTTTTGGATGAATTTGGTCTCATGTGGGCATTTTGTTCCTCTCCACGAGTGGCTGAGCACCCGCTGACTGCAAATTCGCGTCCTCTCCATTGCTGTGCATTCTCACGAAGAGGGATTGCTTCCCGTTTTTGTCTTCTCCACGTTTTTGGTTGGCCGTAGTGCCCAATTCGTAGTGAGCCATTTTCCTACTGTGGTCTCTTCATCCTCACGCAGAGAAATCGGGTATGTATTCCTGTGCATTTTGCTGTTGGGTGTAAGTTCTTCCTCACGCACAGGGTGTTTGGGTCGTTTTCCCATGTTGTGAGAGCCGTTCTCACTGTCATGTTTTGGGGCTGCTGTTTCCCCTGTGTTTTGTTGACTGTGGTGGTCATTTTCGTTTGAGCCACTGTGGGTTTCCAATTCGTGGGCTGAGTTCCTGTGTTTTGGGACTGTGCGTAGTTGCCATTGTTCTACTTTGAAATTGGGCTATTGTTGTTGTTTCCCTGGTCTGGGATGTTGTGGTTGAGCTGTTTTGGCCACGTTAGGGCCAAAACCAACTCTGGGTTGTCCATTGGACTTGAGCTGTGCTCCTCCATGGTTTGGGGATGTCCCCTGTTGTTTATGACTTCTTCACAGAGCTGTGAAGGGTTGATATGGCTGCTAGTATGCAGTGGTTGAACCTTGGACTATGCTGGCTTGGCTTGTCTGTTGAAAGCCTGTGAAACCCAGCAGTGTTGGTTCGGCTGTTATGTGTCCCCTTGGCTATGTGTAAGCCTGCAATTGACCCTTATTCCGGAGGAACCATGCCCAGCTCGGGGGTGGCAGCGTTGCTGAGAGATTGATGAGCAAGCTGGCCTATGGTTGGGTGGAACGTTGCAGCGACGTAGCTGGTTGCGGGTGAATTCTTCATCAAGAGATAAGTGTTGCTGGTTATTCCATCTCTACAAATTTTATATTGATGTTAAATGAATCATAATGAACATGGAGATTGCTGGAATGTGTGTGTTGCTTCCGCTGTATGATTGAAGATAAATGCATCTGTGTATGCTTAATTCCAGCATTTGTTTTCTGTTTATGTTCATTGGGCATCTTGCCCGGTTGTCTTTGATGTGCTCGTCGTGTCCTCTTCGCCGGTTGAGGGACGGGGACGTGACACACGGTGCAGGTAGAACCAAACAAGTATTTTTCAGACCTGTCTTCCTCCAACGAAGGGAGTTTAGGAAGGCTAGAGGAAAGTGAGACATCCAGTAGGTCTACATGGGCTAGATCAATTAGATGTCAGAAGATCAGAAGAAAATTTGACAAACACAGGAATTTTTGTCTGTAAAGAGGGGGGTCATGTTCCTATGATGATGAGACAGTGGGAGACATGGATGTGCCCTTAAGGTACCAACACCTAGTGAAACAATGGGTGCCTAGCGATCTTCCTAAAGTAAACAATGACTTTTGTGTGTATGAGAGGATATATAGAATTTCACCATCCTCATTGCATGGACGACATAAAGGTTGGATAGGGTAGATGTACAAAATTGATGGAGTATGTTGGACCATGTTACAACTACAGTGATTGGATGCACCTGGTCCAATATACATGAAGTATGCGTAGATATGGGTTCTCAGTGAATTATATACAACTGAAAGAGAAAGCTCAAAATAAAGGAGAAACGATGTATATGGACAAAAGGCCAAAAACAACCGGTAATATTGCATGTTTTATAAACAATACACAACTAGGGTCTACATTAAAGAAACCCAACTGCATATTCAAGTCATGTGAAGGAAACCGTGTCTCTGTATGTGCAATTAAATCAATAGCTGCTCGCGAAGAACTGCTTATTGATTACAATTTGAATTGTGTAGATACAAACAATGTTAGTATGGTTGTGGTACAACAAACAATTTAACCACCCTTTTATTAATTATTTTAACGTCTATAGGAATTTTTGTTAGCATATAATTGAAATTATCTACTTTTCATGTTTCCTTATGTAACTTTTAGTATGTTTTTGATGCAGGGTTCTCTTAGGGGTACCTCCATCTTCGTAGATGTTTGTTGACCTGAGTCAAGGCAGCATGTATACATCGATATTGCCAATGTAATATTAAATTTAGGATGGACATACAGATACATGGTTATGTATTTTCATTAGTATATTAGGTTCATTTATATAGTATTATCGATTTTCCACGCAGAGTGTTGATCAGAGAATCCAACTGGCTATTGATCAGCCGACTACAGCATTAGGGAAACAACTAAACATGAATGTAATTCTCCATTTCAAATACTTTAAAATCATAAACATGTATATCATGATGCATTATGTTTATTTTGTTATGCATTCTTTCATTTTTATGGTTGCGTTCATTATGGTAATGTTTTCTACCTTTTTTGCAGATTGACCGAGGAAAGTCTCCAGCTATTGATCAGACAACTGGAGACTCAAGGAAACCATTTAACTTAAATGTAATTCCATATTATAAATACTTCAAAAAAGTACACATATAAAACATGTAGCATAGTGTTTTTTTTTTTTGTTCTATATTTGTTAGCTTATACATATTACGTTCATTGTGATAATGTTCTCTACTTTTTTTTGCAGGTGGCTGATTGAGGTAAATCCCCATTTGTTGATCAGACCACACCCTCGACTAGGCATCAGGTAATCCTAGATGTAATCCCTAATATAATTATTTGTGCACACTATATTTTCAAAGACTAAGCAATTTTTTATATATTTCAATTGTAGACAAGGGAATCCATTTATCAAATGACGTCTCAAAACTCTTTATAGAATGAGGTCTCTCGGTTGATGAGAGATAGTGAAATTAGAGAGTCCACAGACCCGTTGAGGCTGCTACAAAGGACAAGGGAAATACAAAATGAGGAACTGATTCGTTTGACATTGGCAGTTCCACTAATAGAAGGGCTCGAACAAAGGATTCAATTGTTGTTACAGGAACATCAAAAAGTGGACGTAAGTTATCGAATAAAAATGTAAATTCATTTATAAAAACTTTATAATATTTGATTTTATATGCTGTTGAACTTATAATAAAATGGGTTTAATTTACAGCGCGCTATGGAGATTATCAATGGTGGTCAAGGAAATGTTGGTCCTAGTGACCAAACCACTCCACATACACCACATACTAATCCCATACTGTCCACTAAACAATCAGTAACATGCTCGGTGACACCATCGAGGGCAGCAAAGGGTGTAGCTGATGTTGCCCCACCCACAATAGATGCTGTAGAAGAAGAGGTGGATTCAAGGCTTGATAGAGATGTGGAAGCATTTCCTGGATCTTCTCGTGTGACTAGCACTGGTTCAATAAAGTGTACATTTTTGGTGAATGAAGAACTAGTTCCAATAAATATATAGAGGATTCCAGGTCATTATAGATTGTTCAATTTATTTTTTATAATTTGTGTCTAATATACCGATAATATTTTCTAATGTTCACTAATGATGGCAATAATGTTTTGTAGGAAATGATATATTTTATAAACACATGAATGATTTGGACTTGGAGATCTTCGGTCCCACCATCCGCACAATGTGGAACAAGCAACCAAAATCTTTAAAGGATGATCTAATTAATCGCTTGGTTATTCTGTTCGGAAAAGATACCTTTGATACATCGAAGGTACTACAGAAGGCTGGAAAACATATAAAGATTATCCGAGACCAATATAGGGTTCACCTAGAAAAGAACCCTATGTATGAGCACCCTCCAATGATTCCATTTATGGAGTGGAAATCCTTGGTGGAAGATGGAAAAAGAAGGGCCTGAGAAAATCAAGAAAGATACCACCAGGTGGAATAGGGAGGTATGCAATACATTCCAAAATGTAGTGGTAAGCCTTATTATTACTAGTTTTTATATCAATTTTGGTACATCGACTAATGTATTTAAAAACTTAATTAGGCTCTCAGTAAAATATAAGGCCACAAAGGCAAGAATTGAAAAAATTGGCCAACACAAGCTTGGGCTTGGTGGTTACTCCAACTTGGTGGCTCGATATGTAAGTATCGCAAAACCCGAATCTGCATCCAAATATCGTACAGATTACTATTTTTGTTTTGTTCTGACAAAAGGATTTAAAATTAATGACATCATGCAAAAAATGAAGGATGACCGGTTCAAAGAATTTCCCAGCGTGGATTACATGAAGCTTGGATTCGAACATGGCTTTGACGTTGTTGTTCAACACTGGAGAAGCTTGTGTGGGAATACTGCATGATCTTCTGCTGATCCATCCAGTGCCCAGGTATGTAAAAACTGCATAGTTTAATGATAATTTATTAATGCTCATGCAATTTGTTCCTTATAAATAAACAAACATAAATCATTTATTCCTTTTTGTGTAGGAAAGTAATGATCCCGTTCATGTCGAGGATGTAGTACATGACCAACCAAACGAAGATCATGCTTCTCATCCTGGTAATGAATTTATTAATGTGCTACTATTTTTTATAGACCATTGTAGATGATGAACATTAATTCTAATTCTACATAATTCAACTACAGAGCATGTAGCTGCAAATCATAACATGAAACAGGTTGGGCCAGTACGAGATAATGTTGAATATGTTGATGTGCACATGGCAGGTAAAAACACACATTTGTAATGTTTTTTAAATGAATTACTTGTATTTATCAAAATATAAATATATTAATTAAAGATTTTGACATTATTGCATAAATTCATCGCCCCTCTCCTGAAGTTCAACCTTGCGAGCAGACTAGTAGGGATACCGATCATCAGATTCCTGAAGATGTGACTCTAACTAAATATTTAAAGAGAATAAAAGTAAAAAGGAAGTGACTAAACAATTTTTGAGTAATTATTATTTATAAAAAAAATAATGCTTTTTTCCTCTATTTCATGAATGAATGCTTTATTGAATTGTTTACTAATATTTTTTTCCTACCATTGACTAAATTAATGTTTTAATGAATGAGTTAATGAATGGTTTAATGAATGGTTTTTTCAGCTATTGAATGATTGAATGGTTTAATGAATGTTTTAAAGAATGATTTAATGAAAGCATTTTTTAACTATTGAGTGAAATAATTTGCATTGTAGACGCATTGTTATTTGCATTGTGAAATAGTGAAATAAATTGTTATTTGCAAGTATAGGCATTGGGTTTGGGGAGTTGAGAGTGATGTGATGGGGGGGGGCAGGTGGGGAGGGCCATAAGAGCTTCCACCTTCACATGGTTGGTCCTGTTTAGTAAAGAATATTAAATTATTCTTGAAACAGAGAGGAGCTCAATGAATGGCAAGGAAGAATACATTAGAAAACATCTATTTCTATATTTTTACTGTGTAATTTTCACTATTGCTATTTGACTCCTCCATTGGAACTTGTTACAGATAGTGTTGAGAAACATTTCCATAGTTGAGAGGAAAGAAATGGAGTTTTGATTAGATCGATGGCCTTATATACATAGTTTTTTTGGTTATCCATGTTTTATTAGGTGATATATTATTAACAATTAATTTAATTGAATAGTTGAATAGTATTGTAATTTACATTGTAATAGAATTGTATTTATTTAAATTCATTTTGTTATTTCCATAAACAAACATAAATATATTTGATGGGTCCTAACATGAAGGACAAAAAATGAAGTATGTTGAATGATGTTTTGAAAGGTAAAGCATAAGAAGACAGTGTGAAGATCCAGAAATCAAGGTATAATTATGTTTTCTTTTGTTTGATTGAGCTGTGTATTGTGTATTTATGTATGTGCACACACATACTTTTATTTGACGATGATGATTACCATACATAGAGTTGAACTTTGTTATATCTGATCTAAACAATTACCTTCAATATTTTGATTTATTGTGATAACTGGCCCCTTGGTAATACTTTACCAATACCATATAGATAGGACAACAAAATTAAATGTAGGCATTTCATTACAAGAAATTTGATAGGCATTTGAATTTGATGGGAATATGAAAGGTCAAAAGACAGAAAAAGATAGATAGATTTGTGAGGAAAATGGTATCTAAAGCATTGTTTCCCTATTATTCCGCATGAGTATATTGTTATCTGCCCCAGTTTATCTTTCTCGAGTAGTTTTGTAATTTGTTCATTAATATCATATCTTGTTCAAATTTAATGGTTGATTGTGCAGAGGTAAACCTATGCTTATATTTGTGCTTATCCCTGTAGGTTGTGATTTGGACATGGTACACATTGGTATTTTCAGTTTCCATTGTAACTTTTCACCGCATTGTACACATTGGTATATCAACATGAATTACCAGCTAAGTTAGCCATCATTTTAAGTGTTTATAGAAGTACTCCTTAGCCTGAAAAGAATGCTTTTGGAAGGCAGAATTCAATTATATTGTTGAGATTTCCCATAACTCAAATATGACCCTAACTTGGATGATTTTTCAGGTCTTTTTGATAGGTTTTAGGGCTAGAAATGATACTAACACTGATCAGTAATGAAAGAGTCCCTAAATTTCCCTACTAAAAAATTAAATAGGGTCGTTGTAAGGCATAAAGTAACCTTTTATCAAGGCCAAATTATCCCAACCCCTGAAACATGTCAAGTATGAAACCCTAACTCTGACTTTTGACTAGTTTTTTTAGGTTGCTTCTCAAGTTTGTGGATGTACACAAGAATATAGGTGACGCACTGGAGGATCTAGGGCTAAATAGGAAGACCAAAATTTGAGGGTGGCTTATAATTTGAAAATTGTTGTTATTTTTGGATTATTGAATTTTATAAATTTCTAAGGTTTTCTAGTTTATAAAAATGCAGATCTAATCTAACACTACACTAATCATGCAAATGCGTATATCTACACATGAAATACTACTATATTTACCTTGAGGGTTTGTTGGAGGATCCTAATTGGGAAAAATTTAGAGATCTAACGACAAACAAGAGAAAAATCCTTGAAGAGGATGTTTTATAACATGTAAAAGTTTACAAAAGCTCGTAAAAATCCCTAATTAAGAGAAAACACAGTATTACAACCACCATTCAATCCAGAGAAGCATAATTTCACCAAACTTTACCAATGGAGCAACCAAGAAAACCATAGATCCTCCTTGTGCTTGTATTCTTCCAACAATGCTATCATCAATATTGAATGTGCATGAAACCCTAGAATTCACCCATCATTTTACCATAAATCCAAAGAAGAAATAGTAATGTATTTGATAAGTTTCCCCTGTGAATCCATAGGAAATCCTATATCATTAGAATGCATTAACAAATCTAGAGTAGGAGTTTCAAGAAAAAACTTTGAAAAACCATACAATTTATTTTTGTGATCAACTTTTTCATGGGCTTCATTTTGCTTGTCAAAGGTGGGCCAATCTAATGCTCTTGCAACTCCATAGCCATTGTAAACCAGTATTTATATGGATTCATTGGTTTATTCTCTTCAATATGAAGTCCCTCTAAAAGATTTCCACTTTGTATGAAGTCATAGACAATAAGGCATTCCTTTCCCCATGCATAATAGCTAATACAAAGTAGTTAGATGATAATAGTTGTGTTGAATACTTAGCCACCGATGATGGTTATAATAGAACATTATGTTTAATTGTAGTAAATAGCAACTATGAAGCTTATAGAGTTTCTCTTCTTCCAGCAAATACTTTATTATTAGACTGTGAGATATCTCGACTTCAATATCTATTTGTTTTAGCAGCCAAAGACTTCATAGACTCCATTCACTGCATCAAAGGCATTGACCCACTAATCATTGTTCTTCTTATAAATAAATCTTTCATGAAAGCTCTTTTACCATCTCTCCAGGGAAATAAATGGATTCACTAGCTGCAAAAGGATTTGATGCTATAAACTCGTGCTCCCGGCCTGTAGAAAACACAACAACAACACAAAGCATAAAAATGGAAAGCCTATATAATAAATTACAAAGGGAAATGCATGATAAATTTGGATAAATTGGGTTATAAGGGAGATCAATGTTTTTCCTACATGCCAACCTCTCCCAGGGATCCACTTGTCACTATTTTGCTGTCTAAGTAATGGCAGAGGGAATCGTTGTGTTTGAAAGGGAGTTGAGCAAGGATACATAGTGATTTATCTTTGGGAAGGTAAATTGTTGTCTCTGTTGTATTTGTTTCTTGTAGGCCAGTAGGATAAGGTGTTTCTTTGGTCAATATAGATACTATGGATGGATGTCACTGAGTGGAGTTTGGACCTCAAGACTCAAGCCATGAGGCACTAAGTGTAGCTGTTAAAAATTTAGTCTAGTTAGGTGCAGTTTTTTGTGGCCAGAAAGTCCTAAAAAAATTAACTTAATCTAGTTTGAATCTCATCAAGCTGGGTGTAGAACCTTGATTAGGGATTTTGAGTTTTGTGGGTGGATAGCTGCTGGGTCGACAACTGTTGCAAATGCAAATAGATTTTTTTGTTTTTTATATATGTTTTGAGGTTACCAGTATTGATCCATGACCTTGTGGTCTGTATTTGTCTCACTCTTCCCTACAACTACCTATCTCTCTCTCTCTCTCTCTCTCAGGTATGTCCATTGTTTTGTTAGTGACTTGTATCCTAAGAGACAAAGTGTGATCATATTATAAATATAAGTATAGAAATTAAGGAAGGTCTAAACCACATTGTTTTCTTCTATTTGTCGATTTATAATATTTTTGCATGTGCTTGACTAATTCTGTTCATACATATCCTAGGTAACTGTAATTGATGGATGTACATAGTGCTGATATGTAGTAATACTGGCTTGGTTTGGAGCAAAATGGGTCATAGAATCAACTGAATGGATATTTAGTTTTGACATTAAGGAATCATGGAAAAAAGAGAAAATAGAGCTCTCTAATTGAATCATATATCTTGAATCACATAGACTTGGAGAAGGCTCAATTCGGTCTTGGGCACAACTACAGTAGAGCCAACGTGAAATTCAACATGAATAGAGTGGATAACATGGTTATACAACCTATTAGTCTTTTCTAAACCTTGGACAAGGACATCAACACCTTTTGCATGAGAGTAAGGTATTGCAAGTTTAAACTTAGTATTGTTTTTACTTTTTTTTGGGTTTTATATGAAACAACATTTAAGATAGTTCAGTCAAGGTCAATTCTAACAGCTGTCAAGTTGAGGTCAATTTCCCATAAGTGTGTTTTATTTCTTTAGTTAGGACTCATGAATCATATTTATAATGAAAGGTAAAAGGATTTGTTTATTAACTTAGATTTATATCAGATCCATGATTTCTTTGTTCTCTGAGATGTGTTTTAAAATCACTATATTTGATATTCCCAAGGAATAAATAGAAATATACATTTGACTAGTCCTGCGAGGACTCAAGTGTGCCAGATACTGTTTTTTTGTCCATCATTCAAAAAAAAAGAAATTTAAGAAAACTATTAGAAGTATTCCTTACGTATTCTCCAGGATACTCAATTTGTCACCAATAAAAAATCATCAAAAGAGTCCTAATATATAAACCATAAATACAACAAGACGAGCATAACCGGTGTCTACATCCCTCAGCTATGACTCCGATGTAATCTTCCATTAAGTGGTTGTTTGTACAAGTCTTTTCTGAATCAGATAGGAAGTGACTTTTCTAAATTCTTGTTTGGTTTAGGTACCCTTCTATAACAACAAAGTATATTTAGAAACCTTATCTACCATTGAGTTGAAATCACATATCTTGAATCACATAGACTTGGAGAAGGCTCAATTGAGTCTTGGGCACAGCTACAACAAAGCCAACTTGAAATCCAATGTCAATAGAATGGATAACATGGTTATACAAGCTATTAGTCTTCTTGATACCTTGGATAAGGACATCAACACCTTCTACAAGAGAGTAAGCTATTGCAAGTTTAAACTTAGTATTGTTTTTACTTTTTTGGGGTTTTATATGAAATAACATTTAAGATAGTTCAGTCAGGGTCAATTCTAATAGCTATATTTTATACAAGGAAAAATCTTAGAATAATGGTGAGGTACCATTACTAGAACAGGACCCAATCATGGGAACATACTCTACATACTATTTTTCTACAGGACTACAATCCATGACTGAGGAGGAATTGACCGCAAACAATGAACCATGTTGCTCAGAGAAATTTGACAAAATTGGCAGCTCTTTAGTGTTTTCTCTCAAATCCATCACTGACTGTTCAGAAACTTGCTGATTCTTCTTTCATGTATTCTCAAACTCAGGTTTGGTCTCACTTGTATTCTCAAACTCATCTCCAAAAATGTCTGACAATTTTCAATATAAATACGCTCTCTTTGAGCCCTTTGACACACTCCACATATTAACCTCTGCTCGATCATGTGAGCTACTTGTCAACTCACCAATGTCTGGTCCAAAAACGTTTCCTTCAGTGGTCATATTCTAGGATGAAACCATGTGGGGGTAAAATCTTGATAACTGGCATTCTAGGACTAGTAATTATCAGCCTCTCCTAGGGATACACTTGTCACTATTTTGCTGTCTAAGTAATGACAGAGGGAATCGTTGTCTTTGAAAGGTAGTTGAGTAAGGATACATAGTGATTTAGCTTTGGGAAGGTAAATTTTTTTCTTTGATAGAATATAGACACCAACACACACAATGATTCCTTTTGGAAGCAAAGACAAGTAGAAACATCAATGAACATCCAATATGGACTCACCATCTAGAGTTAAATAGTTATGTGAGATTAGTAGAAGCAAATTGTTATGCATGATGATGTGTGTGCATTGGAATCTCAATGATTTAGTTTGGAAGGACAATAGACTTTTCTAGGGAAGGCAATTACTACTCAAATCATCAAATCCCAAGCCCACATGCATGACAAATTGTTGTCTTGAGGGACCATATGCAAAATCGTTGTTGTGCCTGGGAGGAGCCTACTTTAACGTACAACATTTTATCCTAGGGGAAGGTTGAATGATTTTCTAGAGGAATTTCCTCTTTAAGCCACCAACTCCCAGACCCACACTTGT
The DNA here is from genome assembly GCA_001517045.1 of Pseudotsuga menziesii. Taxonomy (NCBI): domain Eukaryota; kingdom Viridiplantae; phylum Streptophyta; class Pinopsida; order Pinales; family Pinaceae; genus Pseudotsuga; species Pseudotsuga menziesii. The sequence continues at coordinate 208,050 of LPNX011102509.1, forward strand.
TATCAAATCACTATAACTAAGTGAAATCTTTCAATTTTTTTTTTCTTTAAATCCACCAACAGGCGTCACTTTTCTGACGTTCTTTCGACACTTCGGTGAAACCATCTGATGACAGTGTCATGACTCTAACACTTCAAACCATCAGACGACCGACGCTTTAAGTGTCGGTCCACGTCGAATATCCGAAGACGTCACCATGCCTCCGACACTTTTCCCGTTGGAAGGAAAACTCTTCAAGTATCGAATGGCATCGGATTTTCGACACTTTTGGATAAAAATACCGACAACGTCTCCATTCCTACGACACTTTTGTCTGTCAGAAGGCCGATGTTTCAAGGGTCAGAGGGCGTCGAATTTCTGACGGTTTATGCAATTTTTGATTGGCACTTTGGAAGGAAAAATGGTCAAATATGCGACACATTGTTGTGTCATATATTCGACCCACATTGGTAGAATGTCGAAGATCCGACGTTACACCATCGACGACAAAAAAAAAGTGTATGTTTCAAAAATGCGATAGAGAAGTGCCGAATTTCAGACATGCAAGGCATCGGATTTTGGGTTGAAATTCTGTTGTGGTTAATTGTGCCACTGAAGCTTTTCATTGGCATTTATGATTTAAGCCTAAATCCTTGGGTTTGAGGTTTCTAGTATCATTTTGAAGAGGAAAAATAATTTGAGAATTCATTGTTTTCACATGTTTCCCATGATGTATGGTGTTAAACTACATACTCAGTTTTAACTTTTGACATACCCTTGTATAGATTTATGGTTTTGCACATTTCTTTCTATTGCATGTAAGTTGTAATGATAACATGCTATGATGTTGCATGGTATGTTTTGATAGTGTAATAAGCTCTAAAATTGTCTGTTTTATATGTTGGTTTATTGGATACTGTAGTACTATAGAAATTTATGATTTTGGATATCTCTTAACTACTCTTTTTGGAAATATATTCCAACCAACAGTATACTTGAGACTGACTGATCCATATCAGCTTGTTTTTTGTTAGAAAACAATGATGTATTTTATTTTTGAAATTATATTTTAGCTACAATAAGAAAACCTACATGCTTATGATCCTTACTGCCCATGACTCAAGAATCACGGGTTTGAATATTTTGAATGATTAACATTGAATAGCATTTTGTATATCCACAAGAAAGACTGTTTATGGTGTAAAGAAAGAGTGAAGAAACTTTGTAATATTATTTCTTGTATTTTAATTTGTTTCTTGTTACTTGACATGAAAATTACATAAAAGATGTCTTCAAAAGACAAGAAAAGTTCATACAAGATTTCTTGTTTCTTTGAATAATATTTATGGAAAGATGCAACTTATTTTTCTTGCTCATGATCCTTACTGTCCATGGCTCAGGTTTGAATATTCCCAATGAATAACATTGAAGAGAATTTTATGTTATGTACCCACTAGAAATAGTGTTCATGGGACACAATGAGATTGAAGAATCTTTGTAATATTACTGCTTGTATTTCTTTTTGTTACTTGACAAAAGCCAAGAAAAATACAAACAACCTTTCTTCTTCCCTTCCAATTTTTTGGAAAACATGCATCTTGTAATACACAAAAAAAATACTAACATCACAGTGTTCTTATTGGATAGCTGCATGGCCCGATGTATATTGATATGACATCTTGTCCCAAAATTAGCAAATAGTACAAATATTTCTTCCTTAGCACCAATCTCTAACAAGTAAATATATTTCCTGCACAACCTCATTCTAACTGAATATTTTGTAGATAACTTAGTTTTAAAAGCATGCATTTAACTTGAGTAGACGTTTCCCTGCATGATTGTACTCTATGCCCTCAAAATACACACTGCATTGTCAGTCCTGATTTATGAAGTCTAGTTTTGATTGCTTTCTTTGTTTATTTATCATCCCACCCTAAAACTGCTTACTTAAGTGAAATTCATGCTTTCCACATAGCCTGATAGTCCATGCATTTTCATCCGCATTTAGATTATATTCTAGAAATAGATTCTTGATCCTTCAAGATTGTAAGAAGTGAGTCATATGGGAAGTGTCCTTTTGACTCTTTGACCTACTTCTGCCTCAGGAATGGGAATTCACTTGATTAGACCTAGCCCCACTTTTGTTGCAATTATATAATTCAAACCTTTTTCCCATGACATAGAGGCCAGGGATTGATGGAAAAATAGCTTATTGATTTGGTCAACTTGTAACTTGCTCACATCCTCATTTGCATCTAGTGATGGAAAGGCATGCAAAAGTGGCTAGAGAAAGAAGGGGCCAAATCTCAATGCTGTAGAATGGCTAGGATAAAGGTCCACTTATTCCATCATAATATTTTTCAAAGTCAATTTTGATGAACAAGGCATCGCATTCCAGACATCTTCCCCAAAATAAATCTCCCCATATAAATCCTATTTGATCGGGTCTAATAATTGTCTGTAGAATATGTTTTAATTCTCATAGCAAGGGACTTTGCAATGATTTTGAAAATATACATTTTATTGCATGATGGGCCTTCAGTTTCAAATGAGTTCCACTTCTAGTTCACCGGCCTTGTTTATGAATTTAATAACACCATTGTTTCAGATTTGTTCCTTGTATATCTCTAGAGGATTTGGGACAACATAGTTCCAAGTATTCTTCCAAAGCTCAGTGGCAATCCATCTAACCTGATATTTGTCATTTTCCATTTATGAAAGTGCTATGGACAGCTTGTCTAAATTAACAATTGGTTGGGAATTCTTGTCTAGGATTCAATCAAATTTTGTAGGATCTTATCCACTCAAGTTTGCATGGATACCCTACTTTTATCACTCCATTAATTGAGATATTGCCACCCCATAACTCATCTTCAATATCAACCTGCAAGTTATTTCTCCAATCACTATTCATGTGTCTTAAGCACTGGGATCTTTTTCAAGGGATTCCTCGAAGGCGATGCCTTAAATAAGTCTTCTGTTGGCTTGTCTTCTGGCCACTTGGAATAAGTTTATTCAATCACATATTCATGTGTTTTCCCATGGTGGAATCTCATCACTTTTCAATAAATCAATCCAGAGGTTTGGACTCTGGAGAGAAGATTCCACACAAATGCTACAACCTTTGATAGGATGATTACCCTCACTTTCTCTTTCACTTCTTTCTTGCATACTATTGTATGTTGGAGAAATAATGATCCTATGAAAATGGTTCTGACAGATTTCTGTTATATGAACTTCATCTTTGGCTAGTCCCTCTTGCCTATATTTGAGATCTTATATCCTCTTAGTGCAAATATTTTTATTCAAGTACTGAAAGTAGAATTTAGTGGTGTCTTTTCCATCCATTTTTGGTCAAATCTTAGTCCCTTTAGCTTGATATTATTAAAAAATAGAGTTGCCTCTCTAACTCTCTAGTCTTCTATTGTTTCCCTAGACTCGAAAGGTTTTCTGCTCCATCTCTTGGGTGGTCAGTTGAAGTTGTTCCCTAGGATTTCTTTTTTTGTTATGCTTAGTTACAGGGGTCATTCTATCCCATTCTCTTAGAAATTTAATTGTTAGAATAACAAAAATTGTATCTAATGCGAGTCACCTATTTGTGAGGGGCCTCACGACACCAAATTATTTATTCTATTGATTGCTTGAATGGACTTCTATGACTCTGAAAGAGAAATGTAGAGTCTACAGGTAGTTTGTACTATGTGGAAGGAACTTGGATCCATCAGTATCCCTTTTTTAATTCCATTATAAAGGCATTGACCACATCTTATTAATCTGACCAAGCAAGTAGATTTGCTAGAAAAGTAACCTACCACAAGTTGGAATAAAATATATATCCAATCTAGCATATACTGTAGCATGGATCCTCTCATTTCCTTTTTGTCATTTTTATCAAGTGTATCACCCATTTGCTTCTAGATGTTATTGTCTCCAAATGACATCTAATAGTCCATTGCCAATTTGCAGTGGTTCCAAAATTCCTTGTTTGATGCAGCCACTGCTGTCATTTGTTCTCCAACTCTCTCTTCACACCTTTTCCATTATTATTAAAATCCCCACAATAATATACTTTGTGGTAGAAAGTATCGTAGTTGCATTCTACCTTCTGGGATGTAGGTGAGTAGAGTGAATAAGACCATTTCACAATCTATATTTATATTAGAAATTTGGTAATCCAATAGCATCTAGCAGTAGTGTCACCCCCTTTACTGAATGATGTCAGGGGCTGACCAAGATGCTAGTTCATAGATTGAGCCCTGGTTTCATTCCTCTTTATTACCATACAGAGGTGTTCTCCCTTGAAATTCCCATGCATAAGAGCTGAAGTTGAAAGTCGTTTGATTTTTCACTCTTTCAATAATGATATTTAGTTGGTTGTCTTGAATAGTTGATTGTACAGGGTATTTCTCCCACCTCCTGAATGACCCGTCACATTCCATGACATCAATATGAATCTTTGAAGCTTGCTGTCTATTTTTAAACCTAACTATCATATTTATTTTAAATTTCAAACATCTACATTCCCAGTGTGAACTAGCTCATCCATCTGTACTCACTATCTTTCAACTAAATATTGAGTATAGTATTTTATTTCCATATAAGAGAGTTGTATGGATTTATTAAAAAATATTATTTCTAAATGTTAAATTCATTTGTGCAGGAAATCAACATGAAACTTTGAAGCTTGATGTCTATTTTTAAACCTGACTATCATATTTCTCTTAAATTTCAAACATCTACAATCTGATATGAACTAGTTCATCCATCTGTATTAACTATGTTTCAACTTAATATTGAGTATAATATTTCATTTCCATATAAGAGAGTTGTATGGATTTATTAAAAAATATTATTTCTAAATGTTGAATTCATTTGTGCAGGAACTTAGGGAAACAACATCCTGGTTCAAAAGGGCCTTGGTAGTGGAACCTGTAAAGGGACACCTCCGTCTAAGTGGTTACGCTACATGTGGCCAAGATGGTGGGGTAAAATTACCCCGCCAGTATGTTGATGGTAAGAAGATGGGTTTATTTTGTTCTTTTCTTTCATTCCATGGATGAATTATATTTCATGTAAGGTGATGTTCCTCACTGATTCAATCATTCTTAACATAGTAAATTTTTCTTATATCCTCAAAACTTAAATTGATATAAGGGGAAAAACATGGATTATAAAATAATGTGGGGTGATTCTCCATTAATTAGAAGTATTATCTGTAATGACTTGTATGGAATTCAGCACACCTATCTTTTGGATGAATTTATCCAAAAATTAACATATCAATGCCACTTGTTTAATATACGGAAATGCATCACTGTATTTAATAAACTGTGCCTCCTTGGGACAATTAACCAAGAAAGTTGGAAGGTCTTTCACCTTCTATTCTTATAACTATAATCCATTATTGTGCACCTTAGTGGTTTCCCATGATTTTTTAAGGTCCTCCAATCTAGTAGTGATTTTGTCCATTTTCATTGCTCACCTCAACTTGTCATAACTCATAGTAGTGCTCTTCTATTCCTGGTCAATAACATCAGCAACATGAATCATTGCAGGGTAGAATGGTTTGGGAATGCTAAATTGTAAGCTGATTTATGGTAAATCCTTACCCATAACCCTATCAGTTTCTTCCTTATCCTCTCTTTCAATAATTAATTTGATGAAAGGTTATGCCCCAACTCCATTTATGGGAACATAGAAAGATGATGCTCTTGTAGAAGGTAAACCTGTTTAGGTTGAGTTGTTTCTGAAATAGGTTAGGTTGATTAGTTTTTTAGTTGACTTGTCTTTCTATATCCCAACTCCCACCTTTTATTTTGATTGCCTTGGTAAATAGCTGAACTAGCTATTTGTATTATATAGTGCAGAATTGACACACAATTATTGGAAATTACAGCCAATGCAATTCCTATGGGCAAGGTGATACAGCCTAGCCAAAATAGGTCAGTGGAGTCAAAATAAAGGAGAAAAGGCTACTTTTTTCACTTGTTGAATAGAAAATGACATGTGAATGGTGTTGTAAGACAACGCAAAATTCCCTTAATGACCTACTAATGAATATTGGTTCAATCTGGGGTATTAATAGTGGTAAATAAATGACAGCTCTTTGGCTATTGTATCAATTTGAAGCAGCCAAGGAAGGAAGATCTGTATACCTACAGTATCAAGCCGAAAGGTCAAAAACCATTTTTGTAGATAAATGTTGCATCCTTGGTGGTTGTTGTAGTTGCTTTAATATTATTGAAGATCTCAATGGGGATCAAAACCATTTTTGTATATTAATGCTACATTCTCAGAGGTTGTTGTAGTTGTTCTAATATTATTACAGACTCGGTGAGGAGTCAAAACATTCACTGAATCAAGCTTACTGCTGAAATGATCTAACCATACTCAGTAAACAGTGGGAAGGGTTTCCAATATTTGACAATTATTCAGTTAGTCTAAATGAAGATGGCAATTCCATAATAGAAACTTGATGAGTCCATACTAGAAACTTCCAGAGTCCATACAAAAAAAAAATTGTTTCTGTAAAAAAATTAGCATTTTTTTAGCTTTTTCTATTTGTATCAGTTTCATTTTAGAATTTTTGCTAGTTTTCTTGAATACAAATGATATTCCTGAACTTCAAATTTGTTGGGTTGATCTTGTGTTCAAATCATGTGACTTTCATTTTTGTTACATGTAAAAAGAATGGTCGGTGAGGCATAGGGTTGACATACCTAAAATCTCAGGGGAAATTAGCATCAAAATAGATTGTAATAGACATGTCTCAAAATGATCTCTGGAAAACTATTGTTTGCCATCTTATTCAAATGGTGATGCATGTTGTAGGCATAAAAGGGTGGTTTGGTCTATGTGACACTATCATTGGTGCTAAGAATTTTATAAATACCATGTCAGGATCACTCAAGCAGGTGTGACAGGATTGGAAGCTAGTATTTAAAGAACTTCATTGTTATTCTAATGACCCTCGTAGTGTTAGGGACATAGCATACATGCCCTTTCAAATAGAAACTTTGAAGACAAGATAGATATGTATAGTTCCTTTTTTCTCAGGTTAAAGTTTGTCCAAAATAATCTTTCATACATGGTGGTACTTGAGTGCTGAGACTTTAGGAAATTGGATTCCATGGAGAGTGATTATCCCTGGCCAAAGGAACATAATACATGCAATAGACAAAAATATTTTTGTAGAGTCATACCTCAAACCATTCCATGAAAAAAAAGATTGGATGTACAAGGTCTCACTTTGAAGGATTGGAAATGGTTCAATGTAGGAACTTTGAATACATGACAAAAGACTCAAGAGATTTACATTAGGACCCACATGAATTTCTCTTAAACAAAGACTGAATGAAATATGGGTGGCCTAAGATCATGAACTAAGGTAGGCTTGGAAATTTCAAGGAATTTGTAAAGCAAGTACATACTTTAAAGATAGAGTTATGAGATGGTTGGTCCCTGATAGCCATGGTTCATTATACAGGTTATAATGATAGCCTGTGCTCTATGACAAGACACGCAATCAAGCATCTTCTGTGGGGCTGCAAGAATGCCAAACAATCTGAGACTGGTTGTGGATTTTTTATTTTTGATTGGTCATTAACTTCAATTAGGACTCTCTTTGCTTCAATTGATTCTTAAATTCGTGACCTTCTTATTGTTCATACTTATTCTATTTGTTCATACTTATTCTATTTTGTACACCATTTCAATGTTTTCCAAATTGGGGAATCCAACTCCTGAATTGTTCTTTATTCTATTTGACACTTGATAGTAGTCTATTTGGTACTCAGAACTTGATAGGTTTTCTGGTGGTGGTAATTGCAGTGAGTTCACTTTACTCTCTATCAAGGAAAAGTTGAAATGAAACACCTCTTGGAACCTCACAGAAACAACAAAACATGTAACAATATTAAGAGAAATATAAGTATGGTAAAGCAAATACAAGATACAATGATATTAAACCTATAGAATATATCCACTACAACTCACAGCCATCCTTTATATTGACAAAGCTTTGATTATGTTTTGAGAACATGTTTGGATAGGATAATCAAGAATTGGGAAAACAATTGACATAATTTAGATCAAACATGATAGTATGAGCTCTCTAGGTGGTTGGAGTAGTGCATATTGTTGTATCTTATTGAGATGACTACATATTGGTATTGTGTGCACTTGTGTGCAAATTCTTCCAACATTAGATTGATTGCCAAAATGCAATTTGAGTGATACTCAATTTAGCCATGTGATCACCAATAGATAAATATTCACTGAGGTTAGTCAAATAAGCTTATTATATTATGATAGGGATTTTTGACCTTTTATGTTCTTAGCATTTTGGCTTATGTTACAGGTATGATGCTGCAAAAGAAGTAAAATTAGGATGGGAATTTTCAGCTTTTTATGTTCTTAGCATTTTGGCTTATGTGGTAGGAGCAATGCATATTGTTGTATCTTAGTGAGATGACTGCATATTGGTATTGTGTGCACTTGTGTGCAAATGCTTCCAACATTAGATTGATGGTCAAAATGCAGTTTGAGTGATAGTCAATTTAGCCATGTGATCGCCAGTAGATAAATGATAAGTAAGGTTATTCAAATAATCTTATTATATTATGGTGGGGATTTTCAGCTTTTGATGTTCTTAGCATTTTGGCATCTGAATTTTTCTTTATGTTCTTAGCATTTTTCATAGTTCCTTGTCTCAGCTGAGCATTTGAGTATCATCTAGAGATATGATTCTATAGCAATAGTAACCATTGATTGTCTAGGATTCCTATAGTTTCTCATAACATATACCCCAAGTTAGATGGACTTGTATTCCACCATTCATGATAATGCTACTTGATGCATGTGAAATTTATGGAGCCTTGTGATAGTTGTATTTCAATTATTTCTAGTGAATGCACTGTGCAACTGCATAGTTGAAGAGAATTTGATGTTATTCATCATTGGACGAGCTAGAGGGGAAAGTGACTCATGTCGATTAATGTTTCATCAATGTTTTACTATAATTAAAAACTAAAGAATGGAATTTATGTTTCTATCAGTGAGAGAGCGATGCCTTATTGTTCATACTTATTCTATTTTGTACAACATTTCAATGTTCTATCACATTGGGGAATCCAACTTATGATTTGTGCTTTATTCTATTTGGCACTTGATCGTAGTCTATTTGGTACCCATAACTTGATAGGTTTTCTGGTGGTGATAATTGCAGTGAGTTCACTTTACTATCTATCAAGGAAAAGTTGAAATACAACACCTCTTGGAATCTCACAGAAACAACAAAACATGAAACAATATTAAGAGAAATATAAGTATGGTAAAGAAAATACAAGAGATAATGAGATTACACCTATAGAATATAGCCACTTCACCCCAAAGTCATCCTTTGGATTGACAAAGCTTTGATTATGTTTTGAGAACATGTTTGGATAGGATAATCAAGAATTGGGAAAAAAATTGACATAATTGAGATCGAACATGATAGTATGAGATCCTTAGGTAGTTGGTGTAGTACATATTGTTGTATCTTAGTGAGATGACTGCATATTGGTCTTGTGTGCACTTGTGTGCAAATGCTCCCAACGTTATATTGATGGTCAAAATGTAGTTTGAGTGATACTCAATATAGCCATGTGATCATCAGTAGATAAATGTTTACTGAGGCTAGTCAAATAAACTTATTATATTATGATGGGGATTTTCAGATTTTTATGTTCTTAGCATTTTGGCTTCTAAATTGTGCTTTATGTTCTTAGAATTTTCCATAGTTCCATGTCTTAGCTGAGAATTCGAGTACCATCTAGAGATATGATTCTATAGAAATAGTAACCATTGATTGTCTAGGATTCCTGTAGTTGCTCATAACATATACCCCAAGTTAGATGGACTTGTATTCCACCATTCATGATAATGCTACTTGATGCTTGTGAAATGTATGGAGCCTTGTTCTAGTTATATTTCAATGATTTCTAGTGAATGCACTATACAACTGCATAGTTTAAGATAATTTGATGTTATTCATAAATAGAGGAGCTAGAAGGGAAAGAGAGGCATGTCGATTAATGTTTCATCAATGTGTTACTATAAGAAAAATTTCAATAATGGAAGTTATGATTCTATCATAGAGAGAAAAACACCTTATTGTTCATACTTATTCTATTTTGTACACCATTTCAATGTTTTTCAAATTGGGTAATCCAACTTTTGAATTGTGCTTTATTCTATATCGCACTTGATTGTAGTCTATTTGGTACTCAGAACTTGATAGGTTTTCTAGTGGTGGTAATTGTAGTGAGTTCACTTTACTCTCTATCAAGGAAAAGTTGAAATGCAACACCTCTTGGAATCTCGCAAAAACAACAAAACATGAAACAATAATAAGAGAAATATAATTATGGTAAAATAGATACAAGAGACAATGAGATTAAATCTATAGAATATAGCCACTGTGCCCCACAGTCATCCTTTGTATTGAGAAATATTTGATTATATTTTGAGAACATGTTTGGATAGGATAATCAAGAATTGGGAAACAAAATTGACATAATTGAGATCGAACATGATAGTATGAGCTCCTTGGGTGGTTGGAGTAGTGCATATTGTTGTATCTTAGTGAGATGACTGCATATTGGTCTTATGTGCACTTGTGTACAAATGCTCCCAACATTATATTGATGGTCAAAATGAATTTTAAGTGATACTCAATTTAGCTATGTGATCGCTAGTAGATAAATGTTCACTGAGGTTAGTCAAATAATATTATTATATTATAATGGGGATTTTAAGCTTTTTATGTTCTTCGCATTTTGTCTTATGTTACAAGTATGATGCTGCAAAAGAAGTAAAATTCAGAACTATGTCAAATGATTATGACATTGCTACCCCATCTACATCTATGAAGTATCTTATAGCAAGTGCACAAGCTAAGTGAGAAAAATCACATTCTGGAGCTCTGCCACAATCTATTTCAATTGAAGAAACTGAGAATTCTATTTTGTTTATTTCTAGTCCTTCACTAATCCGAGGGAGTAGTTCAGATCACAGTTCACCACTCCAAATTCACTTAGATGGTGAGGCAACTTAGGATACAAAGGATGCCATTGCCCATATAGAATCGAGAAGTCCCAGATTTAATGTGCAACAGTGGGATCTGCCAAATACAATGGATATGGAATCAAGTGAAGAAGGTTGAAAACCGGTTGGAGAGACACTTAGTGGGGATATAGAAGCAGAAATTTCCAGAATTTTTTTTGAAGGAATGCTTGAGACGATGTCAAGGACAAAGGAAAGTATTGGCAGAGCATCGCGTCATTCTATTGACTATGCAAAATATAGCCTTACTGGTGAGGTAAGCTTGATATTTGTTATTTTACGGTATGGTAAACAAGTAGCTCATTTTATTTTGGCGTACTGTGATTTTTTTACTTTTGGAAAATTAATGATGAAAACTGTTAAGGATTAGAGTGAAGAATGAATATCTTGCATGTGGATCATTTCTGCATTCATAACGACTTATGAGAAATCCCATACATTGGGTATTTTTCCCCACATTAACGTATTTGTTAGTGTCTTTTTAGTTAGAACTTGAAACCTCTTACATATGGATTTGGATACTATATCAAAAGACCAAATTGGTGTCTTCAGCAAGATGAACAATATCCCCTTCCATTCTCTACTACCCAATGGTCTCTTGTTGGCCATCGGATTTATGTATCCTCCCTAGAATTGATTGTCTTGGATTGACTAAGCACAACAAAATATAGAAAGGCTACAGGATTACACTCAAATTCTAATATCTATAATGTGTTTTTTTTTCTGAACCACTCTACAATATTAGGATCTAGGTGGAACTCTGCCACCTATTCTGCATGATGACTTGCATTGATTTAGAGGCCAAAGTAGGATCCCTCTGGATGATAGATCTCATTTGTAACAAAGGTGAAAATTGATGACAATGCATGAAGAAATTACCAAAAACAACAAACCTCTTAATTACCTATCTTCCTATTGCATTGGCAAGGCCTAATATTTTATTTCCTACTTGAATTTACCCAAACAATGTATCCATATGCACCATGCCATAATTGCATTACAATTGGTTTCTATAGAGCTTCATGGTTTGATCAACTTAGATAATGTTATTGTATCCAGACTTTGATTTGGTATTGAATTTTATGGCATTCTATACCTGCCCATCTAGATTATGAAGCTTATTAAGAAATGGATCATTACAATCTCCTATCACACTAAAGGCACGGGCATTGGATTAAAAAAATAAATGTATGTGCCCATCTACAATATTTGAAATTTGTTGCAACCAATGTTAAGAGGTTCTTGTATTATGGTGTGCAATGTGGCTAATAATGTGGACTTAAGCACCATATTTTGAGCAATCATGGTTGGGACCTATAGTGACATATTGGTTAGTGATGAAGGTTCCTTCAATGTAACAACACTGCATCAGTTTATGTCTCAATTTGTTCATAATATGAACTTGTTGGACTGTGTACTAAGATAATGGAAATGGTCCATACATCAAATATAGACATCATTGATGTCAGCATGAGGGCCCTTGTAGCAATAACATTTTATAGATTAGATATATATCCAAAATAATTTGTTTCAAGATGAGAGTTGAGGTGTTTAGGTGTTTAGCCAGAGAATAAGATCATGGAACCATGTACAAAGTTTCTATGGATTTCCCATGTAGCAATATTTGTTGTTTATGATGCCTCCTCTAATGTTATAGCACTGATTCGGTTGGAGATCAGATCAGTTATGAATTTGGAATTTTATTATTAAGAACTTGTTGTGGGCAGTAAGATGATCCATTGGTTGTTTATGATGCATCCTCTAATGTTATAGCACTGATTAAGTTGGAGATCATATTAGTTATGAATTTAGAAGTTTATTTAAGAAATTTTTGCGGGCAGTAAGATGATATATTATCATTTTCCGACCATTAGATACTCAAAGTTGTGTATTGATCCTTTTTTCAATTATAAAATACTCTATAAGTTAGGTTCCCAAATTCTTAAAGGGTGCTAGCTCAATGGAAGAGCGTCTTCCTTACAAGCAAGGGGTTGATGGTTCAATTCCTCCATGCCCTATTGATATTATAATATTAGTTACAAACAACTAAAGTAGTAAGCAAAAAATAAGAGATAAGTGACCAAACAATGGGAGATAAGTGACTAAACAAAATGACCAAAATTCGTATATAAAACTACTAAAAATGACAAATTATTGACCAAAAAATGAGAGATGCAAAACTAGACATTAAAAACGATGCAACACATGGCGCTAATGATTAAGCCAAACATGGCATTCACATGGTAGAAAAATAAGACGTGAAACTAGGGATTAAAAAGGATGAAACACATGGCACTAATGACGAAGCCAAACATGGCGTTGATATGGTAGAAAAATAAGACGTTACTTTGGATGCAAAACATGGTGCTACATAGGAATAAAAATATGGTGCAACAATAGAAGAAATATTTGGTGTCATTTTGGTAGAAAAACACGATGCAAAAGAGGAAGAAAAAATTGGTGCAAATTTGGAAGAAAAAATTGGCACATATTAGGCGGTAAAACATGGTACAAAATGGGATGCTAAAATGGTAGAAAAAATGGATGCAATATTGGATGCTAATTTGGATGCTAACATGGTTCTATTAAGGATGCAAATATGACACTAACGGGGATGCTATTTAATAAGAAAAAGAGGACACTTGCTAGGAAGAAAAATATGGCGTTATTTAGGAAGCAAACCTCGACGTTTTTTAGGAAGAAAAGATGGACGCTATTCTGGAAGAAAAAACATAGATGTTATTTTGGACGTCATAAAGGATGCTATCTAGGAAGCAAAAAAAGATGTTTTTTGAGATGCTTTAAGTTTTGTCCATGACATGTCCCATTTAGCGTCTAGTTTGACCACTCAATCTAAAAAAATTTACACTAAAAAGGGATGCTAAATGGGACACTAATTCTAGGATTTGTTGTAGTGCTTTCTAACAAAAGAAGAACATGATGACTCCCTGCATGAAGCAAAGGAGCTGGCTGCTGGGGAAACAAGGGATTTTTAGAGGGGTTGTCAAATTTTTGTCATGCATATTCAGATACAGATTGGTCTAAGGAACAAATATGTTCCATTCATAAGAAATAAAGAGATGACAAACAAATCCTCTAGAAGCAAACTAAATAGAAGTACAACCGCTAAGGACAACTCCAAGAATGTAACAGAGCCCAAAGGGAAAGAAAGGAAGGAGGATAATAAAATGGGGTCAGATTAGGGGCATAACTTAGTTAGTATGGAGTATGAAATTACAAATATCAAAATATTTATCCCTCTCACTGAGTTTTTAAATAATTATGAATATTATTCCAAAATTTCGACAGTGTTGATGCCTCTAGGAGAATATTTTGCAATATCATATTCCCTGAATCTATAAGATGATAGTCCCACCATCCTATTTGGACCCCATATATATGATTCTATCGATGAAGATATTCCCCCCTTATATGTCAGTCTAAAAAATTCATAATGTCATTCTACAAAATGCCATGCTTGATTCAGGAGCCTACCATAATCTGATGCCCAGGGTGATCGTGGATAAACTGGGATTGCAAGTGACCAAACCATACAAAGACCTTTTATCCTTTGATTACAGTAAATTCAAGTGGCTAGGATTGATAATATATATATTCATATCTTTGTCCTAAATCCTTTCCAAAAGCTTGGTCATGGATGCAGTTGTAGCTGGCATCCCTAGAAAGTTTGGAATGTTGTTATCAAGATCTTGGGCATCCAAAATCAAAGGTGCTATTTGTTAAAATTGTTTTACCATTTATATCATCAAGAAATGAGTCCAAATTATTGATGCAATGAATAGGAATGAATTATACAAACTGAGGAAATCAGATCTCATAGGAATTAGACAAGTATTACTCACAGAATTACAATATTATCTTCATTACATAATCCGGTGTTACAATAGTGTTACATAGGAAAATAATTCATATCATTAGGGATGAATTTGAATATCCCCATTGGATTTGAGTGACTCTGACTGCATAGCTAACTAAATAAGTATCAATCAATATCGTATTCCAAGTAGTTAACTCCCAATGTCTAATCCAGTCAAGCAATTAGTTAAAAACAATCTAACTAGTCTAACTATAAGTGGTAGGTGAGAAAGGGTGGCTCACCACATGCATCCATTAATAACTAGCACTAACTAAACTGAAAGTGAACTAACTGAATGTAATTGAGGAATAAGTAATATCAACTATTTCCAACTCCAAGTAACTGAAGGAGGTTGGTGTCGGGACTCCCAGTGGCTCCTAAAATGTAGGGATTGGCCTAGGAGGTTCCTAAACTGATGCATCCAAGTGCATTCAGTGGAAGTTAGCCTCTATCGGTGTTCCCCACACTCTAGTAACAGTACATGTCTCCCCATTAGGCCAAGTGGACCCAATGGTACTAGTGGAAAAAATAATTAAATAAATACTACTAAGTTAGGCTAAAATAATATAATAGGCAGTTTGTTCAAGAGATGATTATAAATCCTAACTTGGACAACTATGGGACTTGGAAACAAGGCCAAAATTAAACCATGTAAAATCTAAAATATAAAAAAAAAATTCTTAATAAACCAAGGAAATAGGGGAAAAACTCATGGGAAAGCCCCCCCCCTCAAGATAAGCAGGAATTAGGAAATACAATTTAAAAACTTGCAAAATATTTTACTACAATTTGCAACAACAAAGCAGTATTTTGGTTCTTCTGTGAAGAAACATCATGAATCTGTGCATGTGAACCTTTGATTCCAAACTGAATGATTATGTCTGGAGGAATCTTCCTCATTGTAAGAAGAGGAATATGCTCAACTAAATCAGAAATATAGACAACTGCTAGATGAAAACTGGAACCATGTAGAGCAACTGAAATCAACTAATGAGAGAGAAAAGGTGCTTGAGAATTCAAACCATGTGAGGAAAACCTAAGTAACTAATATATTCAATCCTTCAACATCAAACCATGTGAGTTAATTTAATCAGCCCCAAGTGTTAGTAGCAAGTGTCCAGGCGAGTGCAAAATGTCTCCATATTTACTAGTTTAATGAGGAGATGAGAATGTGATCAAATAGATAGGTAGATAATCCATGGGACTATGGACAGTGAATGATTGATATCCATAATATGACATAGCTTCATAAATAATCAATTATTCACAAAATATAAAATCAGAAAACTCATAAGAGGAAAATAACATCAAATCCCCAACACCAAGTTTGGAAGAGACTTGCGGTACTTGATTTGTCACACCAAAATTGATGAGACCAGATAGAAGAATGAATGAAGGCTCTTGGAACTGAAAAATTGAACCAAATATCAGATCATATCCAAAAAGGTTCATATCCAATCCCTAGCAACAATTTTGAACAAGACTTGCGGTACTTGATTTTTCACACCAAAATTGATGAGAGAAACTTCAAGCATTACTGAAATCTCTTAAAGATTAAAACCTGAACCAAATAATGTCAGATCAGATCGAAATAAGATCATATAAGATTCAAATAGGTTCATGTTATATCCAAGAGTTTTCTCCATCGATATGGTAGATGCACAATTTTCTCCTTCTTCAAAATTCTGAAAATTGGTGCATGCAATCATGTAGGAATTTACTGGAATCTCTAGATCAATGAGAGTGAATGGATCACTCCTACAATCTGATATTATTTCCAAAATATCCATGGTATTACTTATATACACACCAAAAACATCATTATATATAGAGAAATCAAATTCCCCTTCCTTTTCTGAAACAATCACCAGTAAACTATGCACATAATTTAAAATAGAAGAATCACTAGAGAGTTTTTGCAAAGAATAGAAAGAGAGTTTTTCTTCAAAAATAGAGATTTGAATGTCTTCTTCTAGATCATCTAAGTGATGAGATTAGATATTAGAGATCTCATACACCTCCTAAGCAACAGGATAAGGAGTCCCTCAAAGGAGACTTTCTCCAATTCGAATTTACCGTGAGGAAAATTCTTCTTCATCTTCATCTTTAGCAATTTTCTTTGTTGTAGAAGAGGCCATGAAATCATCATGTTAGATTTTATTTGAACCTCTCTCAATATCTGGATTTTAGATTCATATCCCATATGACTGCTAGGTCCTGTTGCCTCCTTTCACACATGTGGGGGGGAACATGGCAGAAATATTCAAGACACTCGGTGTGTCCTTGGTGGCAAGTCTCGAGTTAGGGCTATCACCTTGTTCTTGAATCCTCCATTTAGGAAAACTCCTAATGAAGCCAAGGGGTTTAGAACCTACAAGTTACTAAGCCTGGTTACTTAGATGATGATGGTATTAAATGAGCATGTTTTTTAGGAGTTTTGATTTAACAATTGTAAACAACAGATAACATGATGAGACAATCACAAATAAGCACAAAATGACACCCAATCACATATAGATTTAAATAAATAAACAATTGAACAGTGCCTTAAAATGGAGTCAGAAATAATTAAGAGTGCTTCCAAGTGCTGGAGTGAATGTTGTGCAATTGTATCTTGGTACGTTTTAAATTAATGTGAAAAGATGAGTGAATTAAATTAGGTGGGGGACTCCAGATATACCCATGGGGTACTTGGAATATGTCCAAAAGTAACAACCGCTACGGCTACCCAGAATGAATGTGTGGGCTAGATTGAGTCTCTAAGACTGTGTTCATAATACACCTGCTAGGATGTAATAGAGATTGGCACCTCGAGGTCACTGTCCAGTAGTTCCCACTTCCTTTGGGTATTTTGCCACTATTTAAGGTTTAATCGAGGCATTGGATTTTCTCTTGAGGTGGTTAATTGGGAAAGTGAATCCTAATTATTCTAGTCACTTGCATTTCTTTTGATGCAGCTTGACTAATTGGATCAACCATAGCCAAGTGCAGAGCATACACATCAGAGTCTTGTCAATTTTAGTAAATTTTAAGAGCGTGTTCTTGTTAAAAAAAAGACCCTCTAGGAATATCGTTTGGTCCAAGTGGAACTCAATCAGGAAATCAAGTTGGGTTAAATTTTACTGCTTGCTTGTGAAAAATAACAATGAAAATAGAAGCATAAATACACACCAATGGTTTTCTGATTAATCCTACCACGATCCTCTTTCACCTTTTGGTTCAATCGAGGATTCATGGGGTAAGTATTAGTATTAATTTGATTTAAAAATATGATCAAATTATACAATCCTACATGACAATACTAAGCTAGAGAAAAAAATGAGAAAAAATGCAAAAAAGTGAAACGGACGCGGATCCCCCCAGGGGGGATGGGGAGTGGGCTCAAAAAAGCCTACTCGAAGTGATTAATTTTTATTATTCAGGTTTACAATATCATAAAACTAATTTTCACCTTGTTCCTTGCTATCTGGGATCCAAAGGATTACAACAAGCTTAAAAAGAAGTACAGCGATGGGGGAAGCCTCCGGGAAGCTCCGGTTCGCCCAAGAGTTGGAAAACGGGAAGAGTATCCTTCTCTTTTGTTATAAATTCTAAAAAATAGTAATAAATTAAAATAAAATGTCCCCAAAAACACTTTAAAAGTGTTTTGGGTCACCACACTAATTACCGAAAAGAGACTAAGTTAAAAAGTGTTAGAAAGGG
Source organism: Pseudotsuga menziesii (assembly GCA_001517045.1). Taxonomy (NCBI): domain Eukaryota; kingdom Viridiplantae; phylum Streptophyta; class Pinopsida; order Pinales; family Pinaceae; genus Pseudotsuga; species Pseudotsuga menziesii. The sequence goes on from LPNX011102509.1 coordinate 226,714, forward strand.
CTAATTTAGTTTTGCAAAAAGGAATCAATGAAAGAAATATTTCCTTGGGATATTAGATTACTATTTTGGAAGCCAATATGATATGCAATTTTCTCGCACAATTTAAAACTTTAAAGAATGAAAAAAGGAAACTACCTTATGAGCAAGCTACAAATTTCCTTTATAATGCTTGCAAAAGAGGGTAATTTGAACTAGATCTCTTCAAATATAAATTTGCATGGAAGAAAGAACTGAGATATAAAATTTAGGAAAGGATATTACTAACTAGATCTATATATGTTTTTTTTAATGAGATCGATCTAAGCAATAAGATTCTTAAATGGTAACCAATTTGAAGAAAAATTAAATTTTGAAGGAGGAAGAGGAAAAGAGAAGTGCGTGTTGTTGGAATAGATATGCAAAATAAACTTGTTAGTGAAGCAACAAGGGGCACAATATTCACAATATTTATTCGAAAACCAGTGGAATCAAACTTTAACCACAACTCTTCCAATCGCGGCAAATCTGCAAGCTAAACAAGAAATCCTGCAAACAAAACCATTAAATCTGAAGGTACATATGAGAAATAGATGACCTAGCATGAAAATAATCTTATTTAGCATGCAAATATTAGCTCATTCAAACATATGTAGAAAAATAGAAGTAAGTAAACTTACTTACAATGATCTATTCCTATGATTCCAATAATCATTTAGGCTGACAACAATTTTAATGCAAAAAATGAAAAGATAGTAGTTCACCTCAAAAGTAGCATGATAATGATGATCCACACATGAAAAGTACTCCAAATATTCTCTTTTATTCCAACAAATAGAATTATCAATACAATATTACACAATATCAAGCCTTTCTTCCAAGCTTTAACAAGCTTGGAAAAGGGAAAGGCTGCTTTATTTATAGCCAGACTCGCCAAGAGGGGCACATGCCTGACTGAAGGAGAGACTCCAGATGATGGAGGGTTAAGCCGAGCCTGATATGATGATGAACTAAGTCTAACTAGACTGGAACTGAAAATGGGAGTGACACCTCGCTCAGTGAACAAAACCACCCACCAAACAACTTCCAGATTGATCCACACGTGTGGAGGAGAGAGAAAGGAGGGCACAACCCATAGATCTGCATGAGCCTGTTAAGTGCCACTTCATCCCTGACTCATGCCTTTAGTCAAGGAATGATAACTCCCAGTCAATCCAAGGCCGATGAGATTGATTTCAATCAAATTAGATAAAATTCCATTGATTTAGGAATTCGGATTTGCTCCATTATTTAATTAATTTTTAATTAAATTAATTAATATTTGATTTTTTTGGATTTTCTTACATGAGTGATGGAAAAATCACTCAAAAATTAGGAAAATTGCGTTTATGGGTTTACTGGGTGCTATGAGTTAGAAAATGAGCACCCCCATGACTGAAACTGACTTTTAACCCCACTTTTATTACAAGACCAATTTTTCCATTTAGACTATTAAAAACTACCCTAAGCTTTGTGGAAAAATTAAAATTAAAAATTAAAAAAAACAAAACCTAGGGGGACTTAGCACATGTTCATATGACTCGACCATAATGCCTAGCATGTTTATAAATTGACACATAGAATCTAATAACCTCAATAGTCCCAAATGTTAATCCTACCACCCTAACTTTGGAGGTATTGAGTGAAAAACTCAGAAATTATCAGGCATTTATTCAACAACCAATAATAACCTAAGGAAAAAACACTCTGGGTTGATCATATTTACAAATACAGTACAAGAGACCAATTCTTTTACAGACACTACCATGCTAGAACATTTTATTACAACTCCCCCAAGGGGGTATGAACATGTGGTAAATAAATAAAACACTTCCCAGAAGCAAGTCTGAAGGTCTTCTGACGTTCAAAAAAATCATCTTTGTCAGGTTCACCAAGCTCACTTGATAACACTGACTAAGTAAAACTTAGGTGGTAACCGGTCCTCCTGATAGAGGGAAATTGATTAAGGATTTCGTGGAGGAAACCATGTGGCAGGATGCTCCAAAATTGATCAAATAACCCTTCAACAGAGTGAGGCCTGCATGCAAGGCATGGAATCTCTCATGTTTTTCATTCTCCTCTTCATAATCAAACATCTCTTCACCTTGTGCAAGGGAAATATTATTTTGTACACATAGATATTTTAACTGGTTGAAGGTCTTCTTCATGCACGAGTCTTCTTAATGAAAACCCCTCATACAATAGGGACACTTTTTCTTTTCAAACATTTTCTTCTTCTTGGATCCCGAAGCTCGATCAAATGTATTCTAACTCTCTTTAGGTTTTGAATCATATTCTTTAGAATCCTTCCCCTTATTCCTCCTTTTATCTTGTTCTTTAGTAGAGTCTATCACTAGGAGAGCTTGATATTTGGAGGTCTTGATGACTCCTATCTGGATCAACTTCTCTTTCTCCTGTATTAAGGACTCGAAAAATAAATCAAGTGAGGTAATATTCCAATTGTGAATGGAATATATTCCGAAATGGAAGATTGAGACAAATATAAAATACTCAAATCCTAGTTTTCTTAGTATGGATAGCACATGATGCTCATCTTTTCTTTCTATTCCACACTATCTGCATTGAAGTGCAATAAACTTGAATTTAGTAAAGAATTTATGGATGGTCTCGAAACTGTTGGGATGTAAGGATATCAACTCATTCTCTAGAATGTGTCCCCAAATATCATATTGCTTTCCAAACAATATTTCAAGCTTCTCCCAAGCTTCCCTGGGAGTCCTCAAACCTTCAAGGTGGAAGAGGAGGTCTTTGGATATGTGAGTCCATAGATAATTGGAAGCTTCATCTAAGTGGTTCAGAAACTTGTTTCTCTCAACTGGATGATTGGAATCGAACTACATACATAGTATTATCCTGAAATAGCCCTACTTATGCAAGTACAACTACAAATCTTCCCTCCAATAAACATAATTGAAGGGTGTTAGGATCCGATGTGTAGAAGGTTGAAAATCAATAATTCTCCAGTTGGAAAAAGGCAATATCTTCACACAAGCTACATAGCACCTGTAAATATTTCATTGCAAAAAAAAAAAAATTCAAACTTGTTAGAATAAATTCTTCCCTCTCGACATGCACACTTTTTCAGTGTCCATCACTCCTGCACCGCCCCTTTGAATAAATTTAGAGCAAGCAAGGAACTATTTGCAGGAGTTCTGTGGAAACCCAGCTACTTGTGGTGTGATATGGAGAGTAGATAGACTTGAAGCTTTTGTGAGATGGCTCTAATACAATGTTAAAATTGTTGTGCCATTTAGATCATCAAGTAATGATTCCAAATTATTGATGTAGTGAATAGGAATGAATTATACAAACTAAACAAATAAAATCTCATAGGAAATAGAAAAGTATTGCTCAGAGAATTGCAGTATTATATTCATTACATAATCTGGTGTTACAATAGTGTTACATAGGAAAATAATTGAAATCATTAGGGATGAATTCAAATCTCCACACTATATGTGACTGAATCTGACTACATAGCTAACTAAATATGTATCAATCAATATCGAAGTCCAAGTCGTTAACTCACAATGTTAGTCAAGCAATCAGTTAAAAACAATCTAACTAATGTAACTGGAAGTGGTAGGTGAGAAAGAGAGGCTCCCCACATGAAGCCATGCATAACTAGTGGTTACTAAAATAGAAGTGAACTAACTGAATCTAACTGAGGAATAACAAATCTTAACTAGTTACAACTCCAAGTAACTGAAGGAGGTTGGTGTCGGGACTCCCAGTGGCTCCAAAAATGTTGGGATTGGCATAGGAAACACCTACGCAGATGCATGTAAGTGCATTTAGTGGAAGTTAGCCTCTATTGATGTTACCCACACTCTAGTAAATGGTACATGTGACCACATTAGTCCAAGTGGACCCAATGGTACTAGTGGAAAAAATAATTAAATAAATACTTCTACATTATGCAAAAATAATCTAATAGATAGTTTTGTTAAGGGAGGATTATAAATCCTAACACTCTTCAAATGGATATGTATTATGCCACCATCTCTATCTTTGGATTACAGAGAAGGATATCTAGGGAGAAAAGGTTATCTTACATGGTGACCAGTGCTGAGAGGAAAAATAACCACCCCATCTATTCATTGGATGCTGAGATGGGATATGCTATTTTCTTCCCTGAAGGAGGTAAAGACAGTTTCGGTTCACATAGTGATTCCTTTTTTTGCTACTCAAGAAGAGATTGAGAGAGTGTGTGTTAGGATTATTAAACCTCCCTTGACCATACTATCTTTTATATTAAATTTTCCTAACTTAGGAACCTTAATTAATTAATTGGGTCCACTTGGCCTAATGGGGCCACATGTACCAATCACTAGAGTCTGGGGAACACTGCTAGAGGTTAAAATCCACTTAATGCATGTGCATGCATTATTTTTGGCACCTCCTAGACCAATCCCTACATTTTAGGAGCCATTGGGAGTCACGACACCAACCTACTTTAGTTAGTTAGAGTTAGTACTAGTTAGTCTTAGTTATCCCCTAGTTACTCTTAGTTAGTTCAAAATCAGTTAGCTAGAGCATGTCTTGCATGGATAATGCATGGCTACATGTGGAGTATGCACCTTTTCCCGCCTACCACACTCAATTGCACTAAGTTAACTAGTTGTCACTGATTTTTTGAGTTGTTGCACATCTGGGAGTCGATCTGTTGGACTCCAATATTGATTGAGAGACCATGAGTTAAAGATTCAATTAGATACAGTCAGATCCACTTCGTAGGTTCTAATTTCTCCCTAATTAATTTGAATTCTTCCTATTTGTAACCTATTGTAACATCGGATTTATTATTGTTAATGATGCTGTAAATTTTGTGTGTGGTTTGTTTTGTTTGGTTTGTATGTTCATTGTCCATTCTTTTGCTGTAAACATTATTAGAACTATCTGCTTGAATATCTAAATGGAATTAAAATTCTAATATGCTATCAGAGCCTTCTCATGCAGGTTTCATGATTGTTTCTCCCCATCGAACATCGAAAGCAGCTTGGTTTCCATAGAAGTCCCTTATGATGATTTTATAGCTCTGGATTTATTCAGAATAGTAGAGAGGGCTTGACGAACCCTGAAAACATGTTCATTCTCGGAGGAAAAGCATGATTATAAAAGTTCATATGTTTTAGTGTGTTATTTCAGTGAAATTGACAGGTGCTATGTAGCTTATGTGAAGTTTTGTAGTACTTCCAACCTGAGCAATTATGAGTTCTCAAATTCCTGAACCATGGATCTTCACAACTTCTAATTATCCTCATTGGAGGATTGATATGCATCTAGCCTTGTGTAAGCATGGATACAATGGGATCATACATGGATGGGATCTTGAGCCTTATCAGCTGGTAGAACATAGCAAGTTTCTGAACCGTTGTGATGAAGCATTCAGGTACTTATGTACTTATATATCTAGATATCTCCTCTTCCACCTAGAATGATTGAGGACTCCCAGAGAAGGCTTGGATAAGCTTGATATCTTATTTAACATATAAGATGAGCTTCGGGCATACATTCTAGAGAATGTGTTGTTATCTTTACATCCCAGTAGTTTCGATACTATTGAGAAATTCTTTACTAAATTTAAGTCTTTGGTACTTCAATGCAGACACTGCTAAAGAGAGAGGAAGGATGAGCATAATGTCCTTTCCATACTCAGAAAACTAGGCTATGAGTATTTTGTATTTGTTTCCATATTTAATTCCAAGCTAGAAATATTTCCTGATTGGAAAATTCCTTCATTAGATTCTTTTTACAAGTCCTCAATCAAGGAGCAAGACAAGTTGATTCAAATGGGAGTCATCAGGACCTCCAAATATCAAGCTTTCCTAATTACTGACTCTTCCAAATCATAAGAAAAGGGTAAATCAAAGAACAAGAAGCCAAAAGTAGCTAATTCGAAGCCTAAATAGAATCAAGAAGCTTCCAAAGCAGCCTCCGGCTCTAAGAATAAAAAGAAAAGGTGCCCCTATTGTATGAGGGATTTCCATCTAGAAGACTTGTGCATGAAGAATACCCTTGACCAGATGAAAGATCTATGTGTTCAGAAAATTTTTCCCTTTCACAAAGAGCAGTAATGTAAGATGATGAAGAGGAGACTAAAGAAGATGAGATATTCTTGCATGCAATCCTCTCTCCATCGAAGGCTTATGTGATAGATTCTGGAGCATCCAACCACATGGTTTCTTCCAGGAAATCATTCATCACCTTCCCTCTATCAGGAGGACCTAGCAGTAATATGGAACATGACTCTAAAATCCCAGATTTTGAGAGAGGTTCTGATAAAATCGAGCATGATGATTTCATGCCCTCTCCTACAAAAGAGCAAATTGTTGAATATGAAGAAGAAGCAGATTTTTCCCTACAGTCAATTCGAATGGAAGAAAGTATCCTTGAAGTGACTCCTTCTCCTGCTGCTCTAGAAGTGTATGAGATATCTCACATCTCATACCCTCACATGGATGATCTAGAATAATAAATTCTAATCTCTATTTGTGAAGAAAAACACTCATTCCATTCTTTGCAAAAATTCTCCAGTAATTCTTTAAATTTTGTGCATAGTTTACCGGTAACTAGTTTAGAAATGGTAGAGGATTTTGATTTCTCTATCTATAATAATGTTTCTAGTGTGAAAATAAGTAATAAAATGGATATTATGGAAATAATATCATATTATAAGAATGATCTATTCACTCTCATTAATCTATAGCTTCCAGTAATTTCCTACAGGGTTGCACGGAAAATCAGAACTTTGAAGAATGAGAAAATTGTGCATCTACCATCTCGGTTGAGAAAAGTTTTGGATATGATATGGATTTTTTGGATCTGATTTATTTTTTGATATGATAATATGTGATTCAGGTTTCAATATTCTATAGATTTTAGTATTTCTTATAAATAGTTTCATCAATTTTGGTGTGACAAATCAATCACCGCATTTCTCTTTCAATTTTTTTGTTGAGGATTTGATGTTAGTTCATTCTTATGAATTTGCTGATATCATATTTTGTGAATTATTGGATATTTATGAAGATATATGTTGTAAAGGATAGTTTCCTATGGCTAGGGTTTAAGAGGCCATCAACGTACTAGGGTTGAAAGGTGGATGTATAATGTTCAACAAGAATGTATAAGCAAGTTTCAGAGATTAGAATGGTTCATACCTTATCCTAATGAAGGTTGATCCAAACAACCCTTCAATTATATTCTTACTCCTCTCGCTCCTCTTGATCCAAGAAACCTAAAAAATGAATTATACCTTCCTCAAACCAATATGACCACATATAAAATAATGGAAATCAAAGAAACATGAAATAATGATCTGACTAACATCAGCATATGATCATAAACACAGATTCAATGAAGAAATACATCACATCTTTATTAATCATGAAATGAAGTAAAAATATACCTTCTCTTCAAGTTGGGGCACCTCACAAAACCTTGATCTGGTTCTACTACTTCTCTTCTCCAAGCAACTCAGCCTCCAATATCTGCAACACAAGGGGATGATCACTAGGGAAAAGGTGTGGGCAAAGAGAGTCCCAAATTCTCCAGCATGACAATGCAAAAGTTCAACTCTCCTCTCATGGAACTCCCTACCTCTATTTATATTCTTTATGAATAGTTAGGGTCGAATACAAAGTAGTTACAACTGAAAGATTCAGTTGCATAACTACCCAAACTACCCGAATTTCAAAATACGTATTTTTTTGACATTTTCAGGAGGTATACGTGGGTTGCAGAGACAACAGTCATGTATGAGAGGAGGTATACATGGTTTTCAATGCAAAAAGTTGTGTATTTAAGGAATACATGTGTATTATATATAGCAAGTCATGCACGTACACGGTTTTACTTAAGGAAACTCATGGATACATCAAAAACTCTAATTTTAGGGGTGTTTCTGGGCATTTTCAGACTTTGGTGTCTTTTGGAAAGTTTTATCTAACTAAAATAAATTTCCAATAGTGTAGAGATGAGGTCAAATGGAATTAAAGAAATCAATATATGGGTTCTCCAAGTTAGGTATTTTTTCAGTGGCTTTCAATGACTTTCATGAAGTGTCGTCATGGAAGTGTCGACATGCGATGGAATCATGGGAAAGTGGTCATAGGTAGAGATGTGTCATTTTGAGATATAAAACTATATTAGATTATGGATCTCAATAATTTTCTCTCCATAGTCTCAAGGCTTCTTTACCTTTGGACACATGCTCATATCCTCACTGAACTAGTAAAGAGAGAGACATTTTACATCTACTTGGACACTTGATCCTAACACTTGGGGTTGATTTTACCACTCATGTTTTTTTTTCAAGGCTGAAATATATCAGGTTCTTGGGTGTTCCTCACATGGTTTGAATTATCAATAAATTTTACTCTCTTCTCAGTTGATTTCAGCTGCTCTACATGGTTCCAGTTTTCACCGTGCAGTTGTTTATATTTCAGGTTCAGTTGAGTACATTTTTATTCTTCCAAAGACAAATATTCCTCTAGACATAAAAATATTGTTTAGATTCATGGGTTCACCTGCATAGAAGAACCAAGATACTGCTATTGCATAGTAGCAGCAAAAATTTTCACAATTTTTCTCAAAAATTGTATTTCTGCTTATTTTGAGGGGGGAGGCGGTTTCCCATGAGGTTTTCCCCTATTTCCTCAGTTGTATTAAGAAGAATTATTTATTTTAGAATGTATTTGGGTGACTTATGGTATTATTACCATGAATCACAGTTGTCCAATTTAGGATTCAATGGGGGTGTTAACCCAAAAAATCCCTCACTTGGCTCTACATGGCGTATAGCACCCAAGGACATGCACGACCCTCATTTAAACCTATTTGACCCCCACACCCTCAAGAAGGATTAAAAATAGGAAAAAGTGCTTAAAAACCCCTAAAAAGAGCCTAAATAGCTCTCATAGGGTCTAAAGCCTCCAAAAAGGGGCTAAAACCCCTCAAAGGAGCCTAAAACCCTAAAAGGAGCTAAAGATTGAATGAAAGGGGCTAAAGCATTGACCAGGGGCTTAGAACCCTAAGAAATCTATAAATAGAGGGGTGGGTGTCACTCTCAAAACATTCTCCCTTTGCATACTGTTATGCTACCCGAGTGGATTCCTTGAGACCATTTTCCTCTCAAGCCACCCACACTCCCTCTCATCCATTTTCCCTTTGAGCCATAGCTCCCTCATTTCCAAGAGAGAGGTGCTTCTCCAAGTTAGGGCACGGTGGCCCATTTCCACCCAGAGGTATAATATTTTGCTTAAATGTCATTTTTACTGTAGTTTTTGTCTAACAAAATTTTCTTGCACATTTTATTTCATAATCTAGCAAGTGTATGCAAGGTTCTGGAGTCTAACCTTGTGTGTAGGATTTCCATCTCTTTTTTTTCTACTCCCTTTGATTTATTTCAGTTCTATGTTTCTTGCATTACCATCAGGAACCCTATCCTTCTATGATATAGACGGAAGGTAGCCATTCCTGCCTTATAGCAAGGGAGAAATCCCTACTACAGAACTGGTGACCATACCAGGTCGATCCCACATGATCCCTAGGTTTATTTTTCAAAGTTTCAGTTTTTAGTTTTGTTTTTTTCCCTAGTTTAATTTTATGTTAAATATAGCTTATATTCCTGTTTATTTTCATTTCTAGTTACTGTCGATCCTTCTCAAGGAAAATTTGAGTCCATTTGGACACAGTACAGGTTATTATCAGTCGGATCTGAATTAGGGTCAAAAGAATTTCAGTTTTCGAAGCAGGTCACTCTTATCGAGCCCAAAGAGGGGATCAGGTCACTCATTGGCCTCACAGGTGTGCCTAGGTATCCTATTTAGCCTTGAAAGGTGTGACCCCTTCCAAAATTCAACCCACTTCTATCTGCAAAATTTGAGCGACCCCATCACCTGTTTCTGGAAAAATTTGGCAACCCCCTTACCACATTTGACCCAAAAAGTGCGATCTGTCACTCAGAGTTTGATTTTTTAAAAGTTAAGGACTGTCAGTGTGGTTCAGCCACCTCTATCGATCCAAACTATTTGTATTTATGTTTTTGTTTCTATTTATGTTCATTTCATTTGCAGAATGTGTAAATCGAAGTGTAAATCAATCGTTAGTGGGTTAATGAACATAGCTTGATTAAAATTTACTTAAAATCAACATCTTTCCTAACCCTTCCTCCTCTACGCAGTCATCACCCTTTGGGGTATTCTGGGATAAGACGAAGGGTGAAGCTCGTATAGTAATAGGAACTTCACCTATTATTTTTTGAAGCCACTAAAAACAGGTGACTTGGAAGGTAGAGGGGGTAGAGAAGGAGTGTTTCTCATGGCGCTCAAGGTCCTCCCTATTGACCAACCTTTCATCCGAAGGGTGACCTGTATATCTATGAATGAGATTAGTCCCATTGTGTTGAGAGCCCAGAACCCTCTCCTGGTTGAAGAGAAATATAGGTGCAAGGTAGTCACTTAGTGAGGCTATCATAATTCAGAATCACAAATGGTACATGTCTAAAAAAAAATTATTACAATTTACTACTTTCTTTCACAAAGTTATGAACTCTACAGAATATTCATAAATCATTTAAGCAGCCACCATATATACTATAAAAACAAAAGACATACACACCATACCATATAAATCAACCCAACTCATTTCATGACGCTGAGTGAGCCAGTAAAATTTACAATTTACACTAAGTTAAACATCTGCAGTATTTGAGGACATAATTCCCTAACTGCCTTAACCATGGGAATTACTTGGGCTCAGTCCAAAAAATCATTATGAGGAGTACCACGGGAACCCCAAAGTAGCTGGCCCTTGAGAGGAATTACCAAGAGAAACGGGAAACAACCCCCATCGATTGAGTAGCACTCCCATGAGGAAAAACCCAAGCACTATCTTCTGGCAGTCTTGATGGTCAAGTGACCACCTGAAGCCAATAGGAAGCCATTGAAATAGGGGTACTAAAATAATTACCACCATTTTGACATACAAATTTGACACGATTGATCCTTTAGGCTCTTCCTCACGCCTAAGAGGTGAACCACCATAGTACGTGTCATTAAACTAACATCGTCGAGACCATTCTTGATGAAATTCCATACCATCAGAAGGCCACATAGCCTTTGATTCAGATTCATACTCATATCAGTCTGAAATAGATCTACACACTATACCATCAAGCCCTATGGTTGGTGCAAACCCAAATCCATTTTTCGATGTAGTAATTGCTAGTGGACCCATGTCCACACCACAAATTATCACCAACCCTGCAGGTGGACCCAAAATGGTTATGTAAACTATCATAAGCTATCTACCACCACCCATATTGACCAGTCAAGCTGTCCCACCTACAACACATGGGGGGAGTGTCCCTTCCACCTACACTGCCCCTCCTATCATACATGGGGGCAGTGGCACTTCCACCCACACTATCCCTCCCACCACACTTGAGGGCACTGGCCCATCCACGATGGTACCACAAGTACCCTCACCTATGCAGGTGCATTATGCACCTCCAAACCCCACCACCATGGCTGCCCCATATCAAATCAACATAGAGTCAAACCTTCCTTTCATGGCATGTCTCAACTTGCCTGCTTTGGATCGATTACTAAAATGACCCTATCCACCATCAAAAAATTTGGCCTCCCATGCCAACCAAAATTCCCTCAGACATTCCCAAGTTTGAAGGGAAGGCAGGGGAGTGCCCCCAAAACCACATCATGATGTTTCATCTATGGATCTCATCAAACAACATTGTAGATTATTCGATCAGACTAAGACTATTCTAATGCACCCTCACAGGTGTTGCAGGCAAGTGGTACATTGAGCTACCACAAGCCAAGTACCTATATTTCAACTCCCTGGCTTTCATGTTCCTGTAGAATTTCCAACTCCCCATCATGTATGATGAACAGGTGGAGATCTTGTTATCTTTCCTCCAGAATACTGTGACCCACATAACTTACCACATCCATGAGTGGCAGCGATGCCATAGTTTGTGTAAGATACAACTTGATGACATGATCTTCCTGGATTGGTTCCTTTAAACCTTGCTCCCACCTATAGCAAAGGATGTCACATACGAACGTCCCCAATTCAAAGAGGAGGCCATCTTGAAACCACAATAGTTTGATCTGATCTATGCACAGTCTAGATACCTTTAGACCATCATTCCATATGCTCCCCATGCAGGCACCTCCTACCAAGATGCATCGGGGGTATCCCATGCTACACATGGAATCATAGGTTTTGTCTCTCACCAACCACAGCACCATCCGATGCCACCTGCAATACCACCACAACCAAGCAACACTGCTAGTTTTTCCTACCAAAACCAAACTCTGGACTATGCAAGAATGATCTCCCAGTCTAGAGCCACAACTTCTTATGCACAACATATGCCACCGCAGTAGCCTCAGGTCATGGCTTGGCCAACACAGCAATACGCGGGACAAATTCCCACATTTATGGCATCGACACCCACCCAAATATACTATGCACCACTAGTGTAAGCGGTTCAATCCCCTGCCCTTGCTCCACCTACTCCATTGGGACAAGTGTTTGCACAACAAAACCGTCCCAACCAGCCAGTCCCCAATAGCCAACAAGGGAAAGCACGGAATAATCGACCTCGACACCAAGGAAACAATGAACTACAGGGAGGTGGTCAACAACCAAATCCTCCCAACAATGCCACGGCAAACAGGCCAGCCCAAAATCCTCAATGACCAAATGCACCAAAACACAACGCTCCATTGCAGACAAACCAACCGTGCACACTATGCGAGGTCTACAGGCACTACACATTTGAGTGTCCCTTCATGGGATGTGCTAAGTAGGACATTAGAAAAAAGGTTCAATATGCCACCAATACAATGGATCAAGGTCAACCCGACCCGACACCACAAGCACCTCCTCCTATGGTGCTCCAAAACCCATTAACAGTCCAAGGATTGGTGGCAACCTTACCCCCTCCCCAAACCCAATCCTAACGCTTTGGCGGCACCTCCCATGGAAAAAACATGTGTCCACCACCTGCTAGCTATGACAACTGAAGAGGTCAATATACAAACTAGATGAAATCAGTACAAAACCAAAACCGAACCTGTTGACACATCAGTGGCATCTACATCTAAAACAATCAATGCACCTCTTCAGTTACCCCCTTTCCTACGCCCCCCCATGCACTGGGTTTCCAACAATGCCACAACTAGAGCTGCTGTCAGCTACAGTATCGTGGATGATTTGGACAAAACACCTACCACCATGTCCACTCTTGAGGTTCTCAAAACTTTCCCAATATAGTGAAAAGCCTTACTAGCTTCCCTTGGGGCCGTAGACCCCTCTGACTCCAAGCTGATCACATTCGACACAAATAATGGAGAACCACGAATGACATCAACCATTTCCTTTCAAATCCCTGTGTCTATTTGGAATTTGGTCATGCATTGGTGCATAGTGGATGAGGGGGTATCCACGTGTGTTATGTCTACCCTAGTCTGGCATAAATTTGGATCCCCAATTCTACAACCATCCTCCACAACTCTATGGGCTTATGATGGCCATCCCACTAAAGCCTAAGTAATCCTTCCCCATGTCCCCATCACATTATCCAGGAAGATATTTCTGATTGACATAGAGGTTTTCAACACTCAATTGGAATATAACCTTCTCCTCGGAAGAAGTTATATGTACGCCATGAGAGTCGTAGCATCAACTGTCTTCCATCTCATGATGTTCCCCCACGAAGGGAAAATTGTGATGGTTGACAAACTGACTTATCATGATCCACAAGGGCTAATGGTACTCGCCATTGTTATCCCTATGATCAACACCATTGATCCACAAGGGATGACCACACACGCCAATCTTATCTGTGTGGTCAACACCATGGTTGACAACATACCATCCTCCCCAATGTTGAATGTGGAACCTGGGTTGTTTGCCGATACCACCATGACATCTTCTTTCCCCTTAGTATCACCACCACCAACACCAAGTGAGACTGTGGACTTGTGCATGCTCTCATCCAACATTGATGCACCCAAACAACAACTGCAGCTGCAGCCCCAACCGTAACCACAACACCGTTCGCAGCCGCAACATCAACAACATCCGCAACATCATTCATAGCCATAGCAATACACACAGCTGCAACCATAACCTCATCCTCATATACAACCATCAAGGAGATATCTGGGCTCCTCTCCAGTCCATACAATTCCCTTCCTCTTTCCCCCACCTGGTGTCATGAGAAAGCTAGTAATGGCCACCTTAAACTTACCCAACTTTACATTGGGAATTCTCGTGTGGTATCTTGATCCACCAGCTCAACCACCAATGCCCCAGGTATTCTTAACCCCTATGCAACCCATTGCAGTTGAATGTTATCCTCCACCCGGCCTGCAAAAACCAACAACCACAACCACACCACCTCACCCAAAAAGGGCCAGGGGAAAGAATACGAAAGCTACCACAGAACCTCAAAAAATCCCTCCTTGCACCATTTGCGAAGAATACAGCCATCCAACTCAGAACCACCCTAAGATTCCTATGATCCATGCGCATTTGGATTCCATGGATACAACTAAAAACCTCCTCGTGGTTGAACTTCCAAGTACGCTAATAGTGAGAAACAATTCATTAAGAACAAACCATGCTTATGCCCTTTTCGGATTGTATGGACACTATTCTCACCACTCTCAAGACTTGCTCAAGTTCTGAATGTCTTTAGCCAACCTTTGTCAACATTCCCTTGAATCTAAAATCACCCTGATCGAAGATGTTCACCCCCCACCTCCTTCTTCGGACACCATGTCCATTTACATGATGTCCAGTTATACCGACCCTCTTGTCCCCACCACCAATGACAGTCCATCAAAACTGTCTCTTTGTTGCTTCTGCAATGATGAGGAGATACTTAAATCCTTAACTGCCCCAGAATACCCATGGTAAGACGTGCACCATCGCTCCTTCTTCCTCCCCGAAGAACTTGTGTCATAGTCTGACCAGTTTTCTATGGAAACCAAAGATTTCATTCATGGAAAAGTTGACTGGTTCAAAAACCCCAGTCTGGCACTAGATTCCTTCGAAGAAGGGAACATGGCCAACATCTTGCCAGCCATCAAAATCAACATCTCAACCAATCCCAAGGTCGTTGAAGAAATCATGCTAGGGGCATCCTTCTCCCTGGAATAAGTTGTTGCCTACAAAGCTCCCTTCCAAGAATTCCGCGACATATTTTCCTGGTATTACACTAAAATTCCCAGGTTGGATCCATCCATAATGGAACACCACATCGATACATGGCCCGATATGGCCCCCGTACGCTAAAAGCAGCAGCCCTTCCATCCTTCCGAAGAGGCCGTAGTCAAAGATGATATAGAAAAGCTATGCACAACCGGCTTCATTTACCCCATTACGTACACCACTTGGGTTTCTAATCATGTTCCCATGAATAAAAAATAGGGTACCATCCATGTTTTCACATAATTCCATGATCTAAATGGGGCTTGTCCCAAAGACAACTTCCCAACACCATTGATTGATTAGATTATCGATGCATGCACCAGACATGAGGTATTTTCCTTCATGGATGGATTTTCCGGATATAACCAAATCCAGATCCGGAAAGAATATCATTACAAGACTACATTCACAACCCTGTGGGGCACATTCACATATCGAGTCATGCCCTTTGGCCTGAAAAATGATAGAGCCACCTTCCAACGCGCCATGACACATTATTTCTGTATCCTCATTCACATCATGTTGGCTTACCTTAACAACCTCATTGCGTGGTCACAGAAGCAAGCACAATGCATAGACGACTTGAGGAAAGCCTTCCTACAATGTTGCAAGTACAAAATCTGCTTGAACCCTTTCAAGTGTGTTTTTTATGTCCCAACAGGCCATCTCCTAGGGTTCATCATGTGACACAAAGGAATGAACGCTAATCCCCTAAAATTCCAAACTACTTTCCCTCTAATGTCACCTCTTTGAGTGACGGTAGTTTAGCTTGTATTATAGTCTTTTTCCCTTTTTGTTTTACTCATTTTTCAAAAGTGAGTCTTATGTATTGTTTCCCCTCATTGCTCCAGATGGATCCTACCTCAGATCAATACATCGGATTTGCTGATGGAGTGAGTAGATGGTCTCCGAACCTCACCTTGGCTGCATGGGTCATATACTTCCCATCACACAAGTTGATATATATCGATGGAATATGCATGGGTAGTGCGGCCAACAACGATGCTGAGTATGATGGTGTCAATGGCCTCTTGTTTGCCTCTCTCTAGTTAGGCGGTCGCCATCTCGATGTCTTCTTAGACTCCCACCTACTTATTTCCCAATTGAACAACTACTACCGAGTGCATGATCCCTGCCTCTTTAGAAAATTCCTGTGCACTAAACAGATGGTTAGAATATTTGAGTCCATTACACTCACACATGTTCCTAGAAACCTCAATAGTGTAGCAGATAAAATGGCTAATGACATTCTAAATTGGCACATTCATAATCGCATATAGGAAACATACAACCATAACATCATGCATAATCATATATAAAATACACACACAAGTGTAACAATACATCATCTAGGCATTGCATTTCACATCATCATAAAAAGACTCACATATAAAACCATAAAAAGTGCATCCACGTGGGTCAAAAATATATATAGATAAATAAGTCTCATGTCCAAAATATGTCCAGTACAAAATGAGAAGCCACGTATGCTTTCTCAACTGAATATACATAGCAATGCAAAAAATCCTAAGTGCACCAACGTGCTACAAGTAGCCCCACTAGGGTGCTAATCTGACTTAGACTCATCATCTAGCTCAGTATCATCATCTTCCTTAGAAGACTCGTCCTCTGCAGGAAGATCACCTCTCGCCGCCTGACGAAGGTAATCACAAGCCACGACCACCCTCCTCATCACAGAGGTCCACTCTGGAGGAAAACTATGAATGGAAACAATCATATCATTGTTCAAATGTTGCGAGCCATCATCAAAAATCTCATCAAGAATCCACTCCAGATGCGACAGAAACTCATCCACCTCCTTCCATCACCTACGTGGGTTCCCCGCAGGAACCGCCATAGGTGCCATAGAAACCACTCACCTCTGATACCCAGGTAGTGGGAAAGGACCAATATATGCATACATAAACAAGGACACCAGCAGTCTACACATATAAATATACAACTATCAACCAGCTCAGCTACACTATGTATAAATATGAACATAAAAACATCACAGATACATACCAGCTGGTCCCCATGCCTGGCCGGTAGGTCGAGCCATCTCAGGGTCCCCATGATAGTTCATACCCACATATGGGTACTCCTCAATGACCACTGGAATATGACACCATTGCTCCAACATCTCCTTAGTGAAGAAGTGGCCCACTCTGCTGCCACCCTCTCGTACCATCATATGGCACCACCTGTGCATCCGCGGCTCCCATGGACCACTATCCTGCAAGGCCCGGTGTAGACGCAGAGTAGGTAATTTCTCAAAAAATAAAGCACATAGAAAGGAGCCAAAGAAAAATCCTTCCCCATATGCCTTCACGTTGTTCAGCTAATGCCGAATAGCCTGAAGATACATATGGGCCCACCCATAGTACGTACCCCCCATAACACACTCTACCAACTGTGGCTGCCCTCCAGATATCTTGTGGCTCCCCGTGGAACCCAAGATACATAGCAGTGATGTTGCCACCACCCTTGTCGATAGGTCCTCAATGTCACACATCAAGATTTAAGAGCCATGCACATACGCAGTAGCATAACAGTGCCTATCACATAGCTCCTCTAATGTCTCTTGCCGAGACAGCACCGGTGCCAAGTCACCAACAACTCCCAACATAGGGACCCTAGTTAAGAAGTACACATCCACGAGTGTGATCTCAATACACTGGCCCTAGAAGAGGAAGGCCTCCTTCCTAATATCCCAAAATATCACCAACGTTTGCAACAACAAACACAAGCTCTTCATAAGGGGTATCCTCATGAACTTCAGTAAACCACAACGGGATAGTGTATCACGCACATTCCCATCCCGCAATGATTCCTCCCTGAGGTCTTTACAGTCTCTCTCCCGCCACTTAATCTCAACCATCCTGCACAAGCAAAACACAGATGTCAGCCACTACTCTCATCGAAAAATGTCTCTTAGAGGCCAAGTCGCACCTGTTTGGGAAAAATGAGTGACTAGGTCACTCAAAAATGCCCCGCAGGTGCGACCAGGTCACTCTTTTTCCCTCAAAAGGTGCAACCTGGCTCTATGAAACCCCAACAAGATCATGGAGGACCTCTGGGTGACCAAATGCAGAATGTAAACCACCAAACATAAGATATTTGGCAAGAGCTCTTACCTGCAAGTCGCGGAACTTGAAACCACCGGTCGGAATAGGAGAAATCAGCAAAATAAAATCTAGGGCCCACCTCTCCAACTATGCAGTGAACAATGATAATGACGCTTTACAAAGTGCTCCCCACCCTTATATAGGCCATATTTGACCTAATTTCTCCTATTTGACACAACAGGACCATATGGAGTCCGTTTGAGGTGCCGTTCACACAATTGGTTTCACAATTCTGCTCTCTATCTCCTTATGAGACCATCATCTCATGTTTAACAAACAAATTTTGAGACTGCTTCCTAGAAGTTACCTTGATTTACAAGCCACCTCATGGTGATGCAAGTGTCTGTGAACCTATACTTGTATCACACTTGCCTACCACTACTCATGTAGGTTCTTAGGCCACTGCCCGTAAGGAACATCATTTTTATTTTTAACATATAGCTATCTACTCCATCAACCGCACCTATGTGGGTCCCTAGGCCATTGGCTAGAAGATATATAATTTATTTTTCATGCATTTGGCATATAACTGCCTCCAGACTTGCACTCACATCACATGTAGTCAAGTCCATCCGCAAGAACTCACACACGACTCTCTTGACCTCTATCCAAGATCCACATCGGTTTGCATGCCTCTGCTGCATCGAATCGCGTGCCTCTACCGCAACCTATCCCATGCACGTATTCCTATGTCTAAGAGCCATCTGCTCAATCCATACTGCATGGATGACCTTTGGACCATTGTCCACTGTCCCGACATGGGGCACCGCCTATGCCACCGCAATCGGTTGACCATACTAGAGTTTCTTTTAAGCTCTTTTCTGACTCCTAAAAGAATGAAAAGATTATCGAGCGCAGCTGCTAACTTTCCCGCTCGTTAAAGTATAGGAAAGGAGATCTATATCGTCTCATTTATCTCCTTTTGTAGACTATGTAGACCATCAAATGAAAAGGACCACCTTGGCATATTCAAGCCAAGACTATTCCCCTCTGCATACTTTTATGCTTTCTCAAATAGAGGGGCCAAACTTTACGAAAAATCTCACCATGGGTTCTCGTTAAGCTCTTTTCCAACCTTCTCATCAAGAAAATATTTCCAAGCAAACTTGGTTTTGTTTATGCTCGTAAAAGTATCTGAATGACCGTCCAGTCCGTATAGGCTTAACCTTTTCCAGACTGATTGGACTACGAATGGTAAAGAAGTCTCCCATCCCCTAAAAGGATGGGCGAGCTCTCCTGTGTATACTTTTATCATTTTTTGGGTAGAGGAGACTACCAATGAAAAAGAGCCCCCACTGGAATATTCTTTGTGCTTTCAGAATCTCTAAAATTGACAGCAGTATTGAGCATTTACTTTCTCGGGCTCACCAAAAATACATGAGATCGTACCACAATGGTGTGTCTAGACACCAAACCACATATAATAGTTTGGAATCATTCCCACTTTGGGTCACCTTTGTTCAGAGTACTCTGCAATGTGTCTTCCTTGGATCCCATCAATATCAAAAGTGTATACCTCCCCCAAGTATTTCCCATCTATAGTGACATTCCCAGTATTACAGCTATGATTCCTCTCCCATGAGTTAGTTTCATTTGCTTCCTGGTCTGCCCTGTCGTCATACTCTGAACAAAGGAAGTTTGAGTCTACTACACTCCCTCTTCCCCTGTTCAACTCTCCCCCCCCCCCATTCAGTGGGTCAGTTCGCAGATTGTCTCACATATTTCGGTTATCTCCCTCGTGCTTTTGGTCAAGGAAACATAATTTCCTTGACCAAGGGGAGGTCTCCCTGTGTCGACAACAACACACATATTCCAAAGGATAGAACCAAAGGTCAATGCATCCTGATTTCATTAACCTCATTGATGAGTTCCTTAGACCACTTGAGAGGAGTCCTTAGTGCCTCTTGGGATGGTCATTTCTCATGTGCTCGACTCAAACTACATCATCATACTATTGAGATTCATACAGGGTATTGGTCTGTGCAGTATTTGGTCGAAGACCCCAAATGTCACCTGAGTCTAGCACATTGATGAGTCTATTCGAGGGACCTAAATAGGTTCATGTCCCTTGTGATTTCTGGGTTACATTGGAGACAGTGTTCAGAAGCCCCAACAGTGCTTCTATATAGATTTATGATTGATACAACATACTTGTACCACATAGACTCTAACTCTCCATCAGTGAGTCCATACGGCTATGTACCATTCTAGATCCAGCAGGATATCAATCATGAAGATATAGCATTCCATGAGAATGCCATGGGTCCAATGTAGCAGTTCTTCAGATCAGTATTGTATTCAGCCTCTCATTGAGGCAACCACTATGTATCATCAGTTGTATCTGATCGGCTCTTGTATTATAGAGCATAGTTCACACTATTCTTTTGACATTGTTACGAGCATGGGGATGCTCGCCTCATGCATATACATGTCACACATTATTTGTATCTCACCCATTGATCGGAAACATATTAATACAAAAACCAAAAGCCACCATTCCCCAGCCGAGGAAGCACCACCTCTACGTAGAAAATCCTATGATGTCCATCGGCCATACGATCAGGTCCTGCCCTCACACATCAGGGGACAATCTGTTAATGCAAAAACTTCCTCACTCAGCTCTACATGGCCTACACCAGCCAAGGACACCCATGCATGGCCCTCATTTAACCCCATTTGACCCCCAAACCCTCAAGAAGGCTTAAAAACAGGGAAAATGGCTTAAAACCCCCAAAAAGAGCCTAAATAGCTCTCATAGGGGCTAGAGCCTCCAAAAAGGGGCTAAAACCACCCAAAGGAGCCTAAAACCCTAAAAAGAGCTAAATATTGAGTGAAAGGGGATAAAATCCTAAAAAAGGGGCTAAAGCCCTGACCAGGGGCTTAGAACCCTAAAAAATCTATAAATAGAGGGGTGGGGGTTACTCTCAAAACATTCCTCCCTTGCATACTATTATGCTCCCCGAGTGAATTCCTTGAGACCATTTGCCTCCCAAGCCACCCACACTCCCTCTCATCCATTTTCCCTTTGAGCCATAGCTTCCCCATTGCCAAGAGAGAGGTGCTTCTCCAAGCTAGGGCATGGTGGCCCATTTCCACCCAGAGGTATAATATTTTGTTTAAATGTCATTTTTATTGTAGTTTTTGTCTAACTCAGTTTGCTTGAAGGTTTTATTTCATAATCTAATAAGTGTATGCAAGGTTCTGGAGTCTAACCTTGTGTGTAGGGCTTCCATCTCTTTCCTTTTTGCTCCCTTTGCTTTCTTTCTATTCCATTTTTCTTGCATTACCATGAAGAACCCTATCCTTCTTTCCTATAGACGAAAGGTAGCTATTCTTTCCCTATAGAAAGGGATAAATACCTGCTATAGGGGGCGTTAGGATTATTAATCCTCCCTTGACCATAATGTCTATTAAATTAATTTTTCCTAACTTAGGAACCTTAATTAATTAATTGTGTCCACTAGTACAATTGGGTCCACTTGGCCCAATGGGGCCACATGTACTAGTCACTGGAGTGTCGGGAACACTAGTAGAGGTTAACTACCACTTACTGCATGTGCATGCATCATTTTGGGTGCCTTCTAGACCAATCCCTACATTTTAGGAGCCACTAGAAGTCTCGACACCAACCTACGTCAGTTAGTTGGAGTTAGTACTAGTTAGTCTTAGTTAGCCCCTAGTTACTGTCAGTTAGTTCACAATCAGTTAGCTAGTGCATGTCTTGCATGGATAATTCATGGCTTCATGTTGAGTAGGTGCCTTTTCCCACCTATCATGCTCAGTTGCACTAAGTTAACTAGCTGTCAGTGATTGCTTGAGTTGTTGGAAATTCGGGAGTTGATATGTTGGACTTTGATATTGATTGAGAGACCATGAGTTAGAGATTCAATTAGATACATTGATATCCACTTGGTATATTCTAATTTCTCCCTAGTGCATTTGAATTCTTCCTATTTGTACCATATTGTAACACCATATTTATTATTGTGAATGATACTGTAAATTGTTGATCAATACTTGTTTGTTTCCTGTGTTGTTTGTTTTTTTCAATTTGTATCTTCATTCTCCATTCTTTTGCTTCAAACATTATTAGAACTATCTTCTTGAATATCTAAATGGAATTGAAATTCTAATAGTGTGGAATGTAAGTTTTGATAGGGTAGCATGCAGAGAAGGGGAGAGAGTTGGAGTTTGGGTGAAACCCCCGGGAGGAAGAGCTATAAATTACTCTTACAAACTTTCCTTCGATTACACAAATAATGAGGAAGAGTATGAGGCTATGATGATAGAAATTTAAATATTGGAGTTCCAAGACAGGAGGGTGGTGATACATGAAGATTCTGGGCTGGTAATTAAATAAATGACGTGTGAGTATCAGGGCAGGCATACCAGGATAAGAAGATACATAAATGCTACCCAAGACCTTATGGAATGTTTTGAAGAATGCAATTTTAATCTGATTCCTAGATTACAAAATTCTATAGATTATTCCTTGGACACTTATGCTACTATATTGAAGGTCCCTATGCACCCTAGTCGAAAATATCAAGGAAAAGTTAGAAACAAACCCTCTGTCCCAAATAATGTTAAGATATGCCAGGTAGTTGAAGATGACAAACAAATCTAGAAGTTCCTTACTCAATGGGGAGTTTTATGGATTGACTATTGATGAAGATGATTGAATTCTAGAGGAGGATGCTCCCACTTAGGAACCCTTGTCAACCTAGATCGTTGCTCCCAAAGAAATGTCGTGAGATAAGGAGTTTGTTCATGTTTAATGTGCTAATGGTGGCAAAACTGAGGAATATTAGGAACCAGGGTTACAGGAGGCTGAAGGGAAGAAATCATATCTAAACAATCTCTATGGCAAGGAAACCCTCCATCTCAAAGGTAATTCTATCCCTAGAGGATTAGTTCCTTTCAAAAATATCTTTTACCCAAATGATGTTTCTAAGGACCCTCAACTATTCTAAATTTGTGACAATGTAGAAGATGTGAATATTGGGATAGAATATCATCCAAAATTCATCAATATCTAAAGAACACTCTCACATGAGGCCAAGCACAAATACATCTCATTAATGAAATAATACTCATATTTTTTTGCTTGGAGCTATAGTGATCTCAAGGCTTATGATACCAGTATCATCCAACACATTATACTAATAAAAATGATGAGATGCATTTCAAACAAAAGTTAAAAAGAATGAACCTTGAGTTGCTACCCTTAGTGGAAAAGGATATCAAGAAACTATTTGAGTCCAAAATCAGTGTGGCCCTCAGATTCTCAATATGGGTGGCCAATTTGGTCCCAATGAGGAAGAAGAATGGAGAAATAAGGATATGCATTGACTTCATTAATATGAACAGAGTTTCTTTAAAATATCATTATCCTCTTCCTAATATGGACTACATTCTGTAGAGGGTAGTGGGATCCCAGAATATCTCAACCTTGGACAGCTTCTCAGGCTACAATCAGATCATGGTGCCCCCAGAATACCAGGAGAAGACAACTTTCACCACACCCTGGGGCACTTTCATGTATGCAAAAATGCTGTTAAGACTCATGAATGCAGGGGAAACCTTCTAGAGGGCCATGGACATAGATTTTTCTAATGAAAAGGATAAGATTTGGGTCATCTATTTGGATGACAAAACTATATTTTCACAATCTGATGAGGAACATGCTGCACACCTGCTGAGGATGTTCAGAAAGTGCAGAAAATTTGGCATCTCTATGAATCCAAAGAAGTCATTCTTTTATATGAAGGAAGGGAATTTGTTGGGGCACATAATTTCTTATGAAGGTACCAAAATAGACCTATATATAATTAAGGCAATAAGTAAAATTGAACTACCTTAGAATAAAGTGGAGTTTCAGTCCCTTTCGGGGAAAGTGAATTTCCTAATTTGCGAATTTTGCTGAGATAGTAAGGTACATAACCAACATGCTAGGGAAATACAAAGAGATGAATTGGAAACCTTAAGCAAAAAAAACCTCTGATTATATAAATAAGGCTATTTATAAATCCCCTATGCTGGCAAGCCCTGATTTCTCCAAATAGTTTCTCATATTTTCATTTGCTTCAGAGCATACAGTGGTTGGGGTACTGTTACAGAAGAATCATGAGGGACACAACTAGCCCATTTATTTTTATAGAAAAACCTTGAGAGATTCTCCTATGGAATACAACATCCTGGATAAGAAGGCTTATTCTCTGGTGAAGGTCTTGAAGGAGTTCCAAGTGTACATACTGCATTCTCACATTATTTCCCATGTTCCTACCAGCGCTGTGAAGGATATCCTAACCCAACCAGATCCTAAAGGTAGGAGGGGAAAATTGATAGAGGTTGTACTTGAATATGAATTGGATATTAATCCCAAGGTGAAAACATGAAGTTGGGTAACACTTCCATGAGAATGGGGTGCTAGAGAAACATAGAGGATATTATTTGGCCAAATAACTATATTTATTTGGCCAAATAATGTTTGTATTCAGCCGAATAACTATAGTTATTCAGCCAAATAATTGATCCTTTATTCGGCCGAATACTTTTTAACGGTGAACCATTTAATTTGATGGAACACATAGCTAACCAATAATTTTGACCGGTGGTTCTATGTTTATTCAGCCAAATAATTATTTAGCTGAACAATTGTTCGGCATAAGGATTGTTTGGTCGAATTATTATTCGGCCGAACAATTGTTCGCCCGAATAATTATTTGGCCGAACAATTGTTCGGCCGAATAATTGTTCGGCCGAATAATTGTTCTACATAAAAGGTCAATTAAGGCCCCATTGTCATGTTTTCTGCTTGTAGTCGTCTCCCGTATTCCGCCACCTACATTGTTTCCCGTTGTGCCTGTCTCACCACCTCCCTAATCACTTGTCATCCCTATCCTGCCACCCACTTTGTCGCTCGTCGTCCCCATTCCTGCATGTAGTCCTGACTATTGTGCATTGATTTGTATGTCCGCCACCCTGCCACCTTTCTAGCATCCTCTTAGCATTGATTTATGTTCATGATCTGTTCATGGAGGTCTATTCATGGTCTATCCTCTTCTCGATAGGTATTCAATTCCATAATTTTTTTTTACAATCTGAATGTTCAACAAAGAGATTCATGGCTTGCTGTAGCCAATGGATTGAATTTCTTATTCATAGTAGTTCTTTTTGATCTTATAGTTTTTTTATCTTAATTTATTACACATGTTAATTAGTAGTGTATATTTCTCTTAATTTTAATTTAATTTTGATTTTAGTTCACACGTATTACGAGGAAGATATTCATTCGTGAACTCTATCCAGACAAAGTTCATGATCTTTGTCCACGGATAGACTTCATGAACTCTGCCCATCTGGACAGAGTTCATGAACTCTGTCCCTGATCACTTTAGTTAGCATAAGGGTTTTAAGTTGTTTTTATATAAATCATAAACAAAAAAAATCCAAGTATTGAGATTTGATGGACCTAATAATATTATAATATTTTTGTATCAAAGTCAAAATATGAAATTTTAGTATTTGCATATCAAAGTTACAATTATAGTTATATTTTGTCTTTGGCTTTACTTAGCATAAGGGTTTCAAGTTGTTTTTATATAAATCGTAAACAAAAAAATCCAAGTATTGAGATTTAATGGACCTAATAGTATTATAATATTTGGATATCAAAGGAAAAATATGGTATTTTAGTATTTGCATATCAAAGTTACAGTTATAGTTATATTTTGTCTTTGGCTTTAATAAGGTACAAGTTGGAATGAAGGAAAGTGGAGGCATAGGTGTGCATTTAAAGATATTCATGTCATTTTTTGTCTTCTGATATTTTTTCTAGAATGAAGAGTCACTCAGTGTAACAAAAAAAACATATGTGAAATCATAACCTTCCTCGTGGACAAAGTTCATGAACTATGTCCTTGTATGAGCTTAGTAGTCTTCCATTGGAGGCTCGTTCCGCAAATAATTACAACTTAGTTTAATTTGGTTTATGTGCATGTAGCTACTCATAATTTTACATGTTTCATGTTATGTCACAAGTACATGATAGCCATAATCATTAAAAAAGTGGAATGTATTATTATAGTACAAATAACAAGGGCATTTAACCTATAATTATGATTACCAATCCATTTGATCTATATATTTCTAATATAAAATACCAAATATTACAAATAACAACTATTAGTACACTGAGGTTAGTATCATTCCCATTAATCTATGTCATAAAAGAACCACAAATAACCTCTATAATGCTTATTAGTTACAGTTTATACTTACCATTATATTAGGACATTGTACTAATTGATTTGAGTATTAAGCCCATAAATATCAATAGATCAACTCTACATTCATAAAAGTAAGATATGTTTGTGGTTAAGCTTTAACATATAGAAAGGGTTATAGAAATAATATATATAAGGTAAAGTACTTACACCTAAGCTATAAGCTAAGATGATTACAACCTATATTAATATGAAGTAATATGCAACTGCTGATCATTACACTTTTCATGCTATAACTTTTGGTACATTGTTTGCAGATATCGTTTGTTTTTTCGGTGGTTGGCTTGTTTTGGTGCCTTCTTTGTTCGAGTTTATTTGTAGATATGGGTCACATAATCATTTATATAAAGAAGGAGAATTTATATTTATTTGTATATATGGGTCGCTGAGTATTTGGAGTTATAGATATGATTGATCAAATATATAACTCCAATTACTCCATGACTGATATCTACACATAAAATTTAGAGAAAGTAGAACTAGTAATGCTTTTACTTGTTTCTTCTTCAAGGTATGTACTATTACCCAAATGTATCATTCAATAGTTAATGCCCACATGGATAGAGTGCATGAACTATGTCGATGTGGACAGAGTGCATGAACTCTGTCCATGTGGACAGAGTGCATGAATTCTTCCCATGTGGATAGAGTGCATGAATTCTGTCCAAACGGACAGAGTGAAACATCTTTTTGTTTGGAATTAAATTCTTCCATTGCTTCCTATACTCTATTTTATTATAACATGTCTCTTAGTATGGTAAGTATGTATATTGCTAA
Organism: Pseudotsuga menziesii; assembly: GCA_001517045.1. NCBI lineage: Eukaryota > Viridiplantae > Streptophyta > Pinopsida > Pinales > Pinaceae > Pseudotsuga > Pseudotsuga menziesii. The sequence goes on from LPNX011102509.1 coordinate 254,195, forward strand.
TCAGTGTACCTATAATGTCCGATGTAGTTAATACAAAATAAATTAATTTTTTTATCCCACTACTCCAATATTAGCTCTATGATTACCATTGCTTACTTCCTGCTTTGTTCACATTTGGGTGGCTTACTAGATAAAGATGACTAGTGTGATTTTAATTGTTTCTATTTTTGAGTGCTTACATTGTAACCACCTATCGTAATAATTCAAATCGAGAACAATTTTTTATGAATCTATGGAATAATGAAAATATTTGTAGATATAATTTATTTATTAATTTAGGATTTAAATTAATATTTATGTTCATGAATTGATTCCTTGACATAAAGAAATGTAAATTCTACTTAATATTTGACCATATTGGTTCCATTCATTTAAAACATAAAAAACACAAAGATTGGCACATTAATTTCTATATTCATTTTAAGAACTATTAGATAATATTAGGGACATCTAGGTCCTTATTAAAAACTTAGTTTTTTTGCTAGCTAGGTCTTTGAATTTGAGGAATTAACATGTAGAATTTGAATATGTTATGAGTTGATATTTGTGTAAACTTGTAGATATCATATCAAATGGAAATAGAGCATCCTTTGGGACAGAAGTGTAGGAGGTCATCATATTCTTTGAGAATTGGTGTCCCAAATGATAATCGAAGGTTGTCGAGTTCATCTTGAGATTCAAGCTTATTGTATAGTTCACATTCATTCTATCATCAATGAGTCGATAGTGGTAGAGATGATTCCCCCTTATTCTCTGTGGGTGAACATGGATCTCGACCTTTTGTACGGGAGACAAGCATGGATGTAGAGCAAGGTTCACAAGAGGCTCGTCATCCTACACATGGTGGCGAAGGTCAAGCTAGGATGAAATATGTTCAAATAGGTGAGGATTTTAGACCCATTACAACCTATCTATTAGATTTACCAGAGGAGCTTCCATGGGAAAGTGTTCTTCAACAAACGACCATTGAAAGCTGCAAAGCTCACTATGACGAGATGCAAAATGATCTTTTCTAGTTTAGATCTTGCTCCAGAGAACAAACAAAGTATAGAGATGGTTTTGCAATCATTACAAAAATTCATTGAGGTATATGAGGATCTTCGACCAACAACAAATGGTTTTGTTTCCTTGATGCAAAGAAGAAAGGCATAGGTGATGGGTCCAGACAAGTGGGCTATTGTGAACGAGAGAGTGACTAGAAAAAAGGTCAACTCAATGTTTAACTTCAAAGACGACCTAAAGCGTAAAGCATTGAAAGTGCAATATTTTAAGCACCCTGAACTTGCACATTTTTTATATGATTGGTTCCTTACATGCTATGGTCGGTTTCCATGGAATGATGAGGTTCCTAATTATTTTGCTAGGTTTTTCTATGTTAAATTTTTTAAAATATGAAGCCAGACTATACTGATATTCATTCTAAGTTTTATGGAGTTGGAAAGGGGAGGGTATGCAATAGAAAAGGTTCTCTTAGAGATCCTAGTACTCTTCGACCTCCACCTCAGATATCTCATCCACCTAGGATTGTGACTTACAAATCGGAGATGGAACACATATCACAAGTTGGGACAACTGTAAGGAATAATGTTGCCAAAGGTTCAACTTCAATATTTGTAGGAGTTGATGTTGGATTGAGTCGAGAGAGAGCTCAAGCCACTATTTGGAAAAAAATTGTTTACAAAATAAATAATGAGTTAGATCGTATGGGCATTGAAGATCTAAAGGCCTATGCCAAGGGTTGTCGTGGTATAGCTTCAGATAGAATATTTAATGACACGTCAAGTATAGGAGAGGTTTGTGTACTTTCAATCGATTTAGTTTATTTATTTATTTTGAATTGAACTTTTTGTTACATTATATCTATGTATGCTATTATTCTTTTTTGATGTATAGTAATAAATACATTACGTAAATGTTTATTGGTTTCATTTTTTCTGACTGTTAAATGAACATAATTTTAGAGTCTCCACTAGTCAAAATGCTGGAAATATAGAAGACCATTTTGGAGAGGTATATTTATTGCTTACATATTTATATTTATGTTTGAAAGATATTTTATCTTTTTTTTTTAATTTAACTATGTATCTTATTGTTAATTTGACTTATCCATGTAGGTTTCATTAAATTCGAACTTTTTAGATGATTTTCCATCTATTGTGAGCTAATGATTTTATTTTTTTGTTTCGGTTTTAAGTTAATTGCTTAATCTTTTTATTTTTCTTTTACTATGATTTATTTATTAACAAAATTTAAATTTTAAGAGAAGAGAACATATTGAAATTAGTGGTGAAGATATAGGTTCTCTGATGGATGTGGATATTGGCACTGAGGTAATTTTGTTCATAATTGAATTGTATAGGTTTAAATAGTTTAAATAATTTTTGACATTCGTAAATTGATGTTATATATGTTGAAGCTTGGGTCTCTTCGATCTTTTAGAGGCAAAGGGAAGACTCCACTGGAGGATAGTGGTGGAATTGTAAGTTTAATATTTTATTTTTTTGAATTTAGTTTAAAATAGTTTAAATAATTTGTAAGATTCATAAATTGTTTTTATTCATGTTGCAGCTTGGGTCTCCTCCACCTTTTAGAGAAAAAGAGAAGACTCCATTGGATGATAGAGAATTTGAGGTAATTTTGTTAATAATTGAATTGTTCTTCAATATTAGTTTAATATTTCAATGTTTTTTATTTTAGTTTAAAATTGCTTAAATAATTTATGATATTCATAATATGTTTTTATACATGTTGGAGGTTGTTATGAGTCCAAGGAAAGATCCTAGTGGAGGATAGTGGTGGACTTCCATTTACAGAATTATTTATATTGTTCTTTTTTTGTTGATATATATGTAGTTGTTTTGGACATCAAGGAGCTTAATTTTTGGATTATACATATGTACATTGAACTCACATGTTCATGATTGTTTTTTTGGATTATATACATGTATATTGAAGTTACATATTATGAATGTATGTATTATTAAATTTATGTATGTTTGTAGATGTAAAATATTTTCAGTGTTGAGAAGTTGAGAATGTTAGGAATGTTAGGAAGTTTTGATAGGAATATTAGAAAGTTTTGATAGGTGCAATCTAATGTTAAGAATGAATATGGAGAATGTTAGGAATCAATGTGGGGAATGTTAGGAAGTTTTGATAGGTGCAATCTAATGTTAAGAATGAGTATGGGGAATGTTAGGAGTTAATGTGGGGAATGTTAAGAATGAATGTTAGAAAATGTTAGGAATGTTAGGAAGTTTTGGTAGGTGCAATCTAATGTTAAGAATGAATGTATGTATTATTAAATTTTTGAATGTATGTATTATTAAATTGATGTATGTTTTTAAATGTAAAATATTTTCAGTGTTGAGATGTTGGGAATGAATGTTAGGAAGTTTTGATAGGTGCAATATTCCTAACTCACATCTTGTATTCACAACCAAAGTTTAGATAATTGTCATATACATAAATAGAATATTATCTCTCTTCATAGAACTTTAATTTATTACATTAACAACTTGATTCTGAATTCTAATAAACTAAAGTTCAATCCATGCAGTTTATAAGGTAACATTAGCAACTTGATTCTGAATTCTAATAAATTAAAGTTCAATCCATGAAGTTTCTAAGGTAACATTAGAAAATTTTCTCTGAATTCTAATGTTTTTTATTACTAAGGTAACATTAACAACTTGATTATGAATTCTAATAAATTAAATTTCAATCCATGAAGTTTCTAAGGTAACATTAGAAACTTGATTCTGAATTTTAATAAATTAAAGTTCAATCCATGAAGTTTCTAAGGTAACATTAGCAACATGATTCTGAATTCTAATATTTTTTATTACTAAGGTAACATTAGCAACTTGATTCTGAATTCTAATAAATTAAATTTCAAACCATGACTTGTAAGGTAACATTAGCAACTTGATTTTGAATTCTAATATTTTTTATTACGAACGTAACCTTAGCAATTTCTTTTTTTACGAGTAAGTTGGAATTATCTATTATGATACAAAAAGTTACATAGAAGGGTTATACAAAAGTTCGTTGTAGCATGACCTTCAGCAAAAAGAGACCAGGATTGAAGATGCCTTTCCTGACTGACAAAAACCAAAAATGGTTCCTTACAACTTTGAAACCGTGGATTTCCCACGAAAGATTACTTGAAACAAAACTTAAGCCTATTTCATTCTAATCCCAAGAGCCTAACAGACAATTGACAAAAACCTTACTAAAGAAAAAAAGTTTCCTCGAAACAGGCAGCGAGCTGAACTTCTCAGAAAATTACAGAAACCAGGAATCCCACCAGCGAGTCCGCCCCTAGCTTCCAACCTCACTAGGGAGGGCTTGGACATGATCCTCCTGGGAGGTCAGCATGGTATTTGCTGGAGAGTTCATTGGTGTGTTCCTTGGGTTTGTGGTGTTATAACTAGGGCTGACCAATAGGTTTTGGGCTATCTGTTCCAGGAGTCATAACTCCACTGCACTCTCCTGTTGCCCTCAACGAATTTTTTCCATAGCATCGCAAATGCCCTAGGCAATCTGGATTTTTGCTTGGATATCTCTGGAAAGCAGGATACGCGCCATCCAAAAGGGTTTGAGTAGTAGTGGGGAGCCCACCATTGCTTCAAACTCCTAGAGGAGATCGATTTCCATGATTTCTATGAATGCCTAAATGGCTGTGGGTGTTTCCACCATGTATTGGTCACCCCAATTGAAAGGAGCAGCGGCCAAAATTCTTCTCTTGGAGGGAAATGGTTCATTCACTTCACTGGGGGAAGCATCATTTGGGTTAACACCCTGGTTGGGGCCTCTCACTCTAGTACGGGCCCTCCATAACCACGGCATGATGAATATACATAGGCAGCCAGTGGGCATAATTAGGAGTATAAAAAGATCCTTGTATAAGGCCTTGGACCCCTTCGAATCCATATAAATAGGGCCATCCATGGCCAAAATATCCCTACCACATCCATACCCCTTAACTCTTTGCATGCTTGCCATAATTCTCTGCAACTCTCCACACTTGAATAGATCTCTCACTCTATGCGACTGATTTGCCACCTTAGGTTTCATAGGGGGCCAAATGATACGGACCTCCACCATATTTAACGATCTATCCACTTCAGACATGAGCACAGTACTTTCTCATCTTTCCTTTCTCACTTCCCACAGATCGGGCATCAAGGTATCCTTGGCCTCTGTTATAAAGCCGAGCCCACAAGATTGACTTGAAACAACCTTACGAGGCCTCCACATGATTCGTACCAAGGCACATGTTAAGGCATGCATTACCATGTGTTTAGGCCTGCCCCACTTGGAAATCAGAAGCTTTCTTAGCTTGTCGTGTTTGCGAATGAGTCATTCGCGGGCCCTTCCCCTGTTTTTGACACACCATCTATTTTCCTTTCCTTAAATGTCGTGAGCCAGCTTTCGTTCGCATGCATCATGTGGTACATGTTGCCACTTCTCATCGCATCGTATTCCACCAATTTTGAGCATCGATGCCCGATTTGTTGGGATTTTCCACCATATTTGTCTTCCTCTACATGGAAATACAGACTTCTCTCCACCCCTAAATTTTCCATGGCATATTCCACCTTATTTCCTTCTCATTTAACGTGCGACAACAGAATGGATTCCTCTCCTGTAAGGATTTTCCTGAGGATGCTTAACGTACCCTCCCATCTCCAATTCTTTGAAACTTGGGTTGTAGAGGCTCCCTATTGAAGTCTACGAGTAATCTTAATGATAATCTAAGAGTCCCCCTTTACCACCAAAGGAATTTTACCTGTTTTCATTTCCCATTTCAAGGCATTGATCAGGCCTTCAAGCTCGGCCATGTTATTCATGTTGGTTCCTATGGAACCGTAGAACAGACTGATGATATCTCCCTTTATATTTCTGATAGCACCACCATATCTGGTGGGCCCTTGGTTACCTTTAGTCGCTACCTCTGCATTGAGCTTGAAACTCCTAGTCGAAGGAGCATGCCAGTATTTCGGGTTGGAAACATGCCCCAAAGGAGTTCGAACAATCGAGTTGTTGGGAGGTAATTCCTCAAACCCTAGATCATATAGTATAATTCTCTCATTTGCTTCAGCTAAATATTCCTCCTGCATCCAAAGTTGCAGATATATGGTTTCTTTTAGGTGAGCTTCTATAGAATTCCATGTCTCTTATTGTTTTCTAGATTTTTTCTCAAAGGTATGTTTGTTTCGGGTTTTCCGTATTTCCCACAAAGTAAAACCTGGCAAGAGTTCCGAAAGGCGGTTCACAATTTTGTTTTTAAAACTGTTAATATTCAAGTCAGCTATAGTGATGTCTGGTCGCCCCCTGTGCCTACCATTTTTCCTGAATATTGATGCCCCTTTCTCCCATAAGGAATATGCCACTGTACGTTCATCCAACAGGTGGTTTATGGACTCGTTATTCTCTTTGCACATGTAGCATCATGACGGATCATGGAATCCCCTAATCTATAGGTTATCCTAAGTTAATATGTGGCATTTAATAACCAGCAAATAGAAGATAGAGACTTTGGGCCACTAGCCACCCATCCAAATTTTTCCCCACTTGGCATCTGGTACTAGGTTCTAAGTTCTTGTTAGCAGTCCTAGGGCTTCTTTGGGATTAAAGTTGCTTGAATTGGCATAACCCCATCTAAACTTATCAGGGTCCTCATTCTTCATTATCCTTTTCTCGTAGAGCTCCGTCAAGAAGTATTCAATATCCTCCCAGGGAGCTTTAGCTTGCTACCAACTTCTTTCCTTCGATCTCCTAAACATCTGGTCTTCATTACCGTTATCCCAGAACTTCACCCCCTTTTAAAGGGGATTATTTTGGAGAAAGATGCGTAACAAAGGGGTATCTTCCCTACAAGATATTGTTGGTTCCTAGTTTAGTGCTTCACTTGCAAATATTTCATTTTGTCCATTCTGAACTTCCTAGAAGCTATGCTTTTGAACCAATATCTTGTTTTCCTGGGCAGTCTTCCAAATGTTGGATCCAGGTAGGTTTTCTCTGAATTGAACTAGGGAATACTATGGCTATTGGGGAACATATTTAAGATGCCACAGTTTGGCCCATGGTTCATCTTTCTAATTCACCCATCTCCACCAAATTTTTTAACTCATAACTTTATTGTTATCAAGTGGGTCTCTAAGCCCCAATCCCCCCATAGATTTCGAGGTGCAAATGGTTTTCCATTCCACAAGAGGCCATTTTCTATTGCCTTCTATTCCTCCCAATAGGAAGTTCCTCTAGATATTCCTGATTTGCTTAATGATGGATTTTGGGGCTTCCAGCACTAAGAAAAGATAAATGGGCATAGCCTGAAGAAAATATTTTACCAAGATTAACTTGCTCAGGAAATTGAGGGCTATGAAAGTCCAGAGATTGAGAATTTTGTTAATTTTGTCCACCAGTTCTTTCCAAGAAACTTTTTTGATAGTCGATTCTGCCATAGGCGCTCCAAGATACTTTGAGGGGAGGCTGCCTTCCGAAAACTCCAAGATCCTAAGAATATTTCTCTTGGTGATCCTGGGAGTATTGAAGAAGTAGGTCTGGGATTTCTCTTTGTTAATTTCCAGGCCACTAGCTTCCAGAAAGGTGTTAAAACACTCTTTAATTCCCCTATCCTTGTGTACCGAGGAGGGGCCCATCAGCATGTTATCGTCCACAAACTGTTGATGGGTCTAAGGGTCCATCCCATCTATTAGGGATAATCCCTTGATTTTTTTCACTGCTCTCCTATTCTTGAGCATCCTTCCAAGCCCTTCCACCGCAATTATGAAGAGGAAAGGAGAAAGGGGGTCCCCCTGTCTAATGCCTCAGGTCGCATTGAATGGACTCGAGGGTGATCCATTAACCAAGATCGAGAAAAAGAAAAGGAGAACATATTCATGATCCAATTAGACCATTCCTCCACAAATCCAAAATCTTTCAGGATACCTTCCAGGAATTGCCAATTCAATTTATCATAAGCTTTGGAGAGGTCAAGTTTTAGGAGCATACCTGGAGTCCTTGTTACTTTGAGGGAGTCGATAGTTTCGTGGACCAGAATAATTCCATTTAGGTTTTGTCTTCCTTCCACAAACCCTGCTTGTTCTTAAGAAATAAGAGGTAGGAGTGGCTTAAGGTGATTAGCAATTACCTTGGAAATGATTTTGTAGATAACATTACACAAGGCTATCGGTCTTAATTTTCTTGGGTCCTCTGTTCCACATTCTTTTGGGATGAGAGTTAAGAAAGTCGATTTGAGAGCTCTAGGAACACTCCCAGATTTCCTGGAGTCCTCCACTAAGCCCCAAATTTCTTCTTTCATCCAGTCCCAGCCAGCATGGAAGAATTTTGTGGTGAAACCATCCGGGCTTGATTATTTACCTTTAGCCATTTATTTAACCACATTTTCAACCTCTACCATCTCGATGGATTTTTCAAGAATTTGGTTATGATCCTCCATGATGATTTTGGGAATGTGACTTAACACCTCTCTTTGAGCTTCCTCCCTGTCTCTCTGCGGTTCCTGAAGGATATTGGTGAAACAAGAGTTTAGGTTGGTCTCCAACTCTTCCTGGGATTTAGCAATGCTTTCATCCTCCTTCTTCAGTCTATCCATCCTGTTCCCCTGTCTATGTTGAATAGCTGCTTTGTGGAAAAAACTAGTATTTCGTTCTCCTTCCTAGAGCCATTTAATTCTTGACTTTTGGTTCCAGTATAATTCCTCTTGTTGCTCTCTTTGATTGAATTCCTACAATAGGGCCTTTTCCTAAAGCCTCAGATCTTCAGTATAACCATTGATCATTACTTGTGATTGATGGTGCTTAATTTTGATCTCTAAGGCCTGTTTTTCTTAGAAGACGTTGTTGAAGGACTCCTTATTCCATTTCTTGATGTGGCCTATAAGGAGTTTAATCTTATGTTGACATTGGTACATATGGGTTCCCTTGATAAGAGGGGAACTCTCCCACCATTCCTTGAGTTTCTTGTGGAAGTCTGGTTGAAGGAGCCAAAATTTATCGAATGTGAATGGTCTGCGAAGGTTGACTTTGACATTTTCCCATTCCAAACTTATGGGCCAATGGTGGGATCCTATCGCTAGTAGGGCTAATGCTTTGAGGTTTCCCCTAGCCATCATGATTGATTTTGAAAGCAGGAATTTGTCAAGTCTACATTCTATCCCGATGTCTCCAATATGCTTATTGTTCCAAGTGAATATTCCATTGGAAATTATGACATCAATCAGGTCCACATCATTAATAGTATTATTGAAGAGAGTACTCATAGCATTTAGGTTCTGAATCCTTCCTTTTTTTCATCGGCGCTTCTTATAATGTTAAATTCACCTCCTATAATCCAATATTTATCCTTAACTATGCCCTTTAGGTCCGTGAGCGACTCCAAAAATGTAGGTTTTTGTTTAGCCCTCAGGGGACCATAAACATTGGAGATGACTCCCCTTATTCTAGTCCCAAGAATGTCAAAATCAGCTGAAAGAGTGCATGTGGTGGTAAGGAAACCTGATAAAAGCCCCACACAAGGGTTCCATAGGATTCCCAGACCACCTGCTGCCCCTCTGGCATTGACTGCAATCGACTAGCACCCCTTCCACACTTTTTGAGCTATACTTGCAAGTTATTCTCCTAAGCATTTTGTTTCCTGCACGAAGATCATCCCTGATTTGTCTTTGTCGATCCTTCTTTTAAGAAGGTGATTTTTAAGAGTGCTTTTATAGCTTCTAATATTCCAAGTTGTAATCTGCATCAAGAGGGAGTTAATTGGAGGGACAAAGGGTTGAATCTATTGTTGGATATTGCCCTGAAGCCACCAGTTGTTCACCTATTTCTCTGATTATCTTGGAATTTATAGGTCTACCTCTTTTATCTTTCTTTGTATTTTTCTTACCTTCGGTGACTTTGAGGGATTCTTCCACTACTCCTAGGGAGCTTGCATTTTTAGCTTAAATGATGGCTCTCTCCATAAGAGACACCTGCTGAGGGGGGATCAGAGCTGGATCCTTTTCTGAGTAGGCTACTTCCATTCTGTTAAGGTTTAGGTCACTTATTTCCATGTCCTCGGAAAAGACTTACACAGTTCTTGAATCTTTCTGGGTTTCCTCTGGTCAGCTCTGGGGAAGGGGATCTAGGTTAGTTTTCTTAGTTCGAGGATTATCTTTTGGGGATATAATCTTGAATTTTCCTTGGGTATCATTGTCCTTTTCCTCTTATTTTTTTCCTTGGAATTTGTCCACCATTGAGTCTATCTGTGCGTCGGCTATGTCTTTAGTATGATCTTCCTAAAGTGTCTCAAATCGGTTATGGTTCTGCACTCTTTTGTGGATTTTTAGCCCTGATATCTTCCTCACTTGCCTCTTTTTGTTTTGAATTTTGGTGAAACCCTCCGCATCCTGGAGTTCTTGATCTTTCTTCCCTCCTGGTCTTTTTTTGGGGGGATAGTATCTGAATAGGTGCCCATGTTCATGGCATATTCTACAACGGAATGGGATCTTCTCGTATTCTATGGCCTGAAACCATTCCTCATCTTCCCATGTTATCTCTATTACATCCAGGAAATATTTGGATATGTCAAGGTAGATACATATTCTGGCATACAATATGTATTTCCTCTGTCTAGTTTGCTTGAAAACTTTGATAAAGTTCCCCAACGTGTTCCCTATGTCCATTAAGATTTCTTGCTTCCAGTATTCCATTGGGAGGGAATACATTCTTATCCAAACTGGATCTATCATCATATTTTCCTTGTTAGGGTTGAATCTCTCTTTCCATGATCTAGAAGCAGGGACCATTCTTGAATATTTTCATTTTGTCTTATTCATTGAAAAAAATGATGGCGAAGAACCCTTTAGCTCCCAATTGGAGATCAAAGTGTCCTTGGGGTTTCCACGTTGAGTTAATCCACCATACTAGAGTCTTTTCTATGGGCCAGATCCCCACAAATTTTCCTATGAGTGCCCTTTATTTCATGTATTGGATGTCCTCCCTGCTTCTTTCAGATTTGATCTTCAGTCTTGGTACCATCTTAGATTTTGGGATGCATTATCTTGTCCTTCTTGTACCCTGGTTATTTGTTTCCTCCTTTTTGGTTCCTCTACAAAATTCCCCATTTTTGGATGAAATATGAGCATTGATTACTCCTTTTCCTTTGTCATTTTCTTTTCCTAAGAAGGGTGAATCTTCCTCCACTGTTTCATTCCTTGCACGATCCGTCTTCCCCGGAGGAGGAGCAGGAACCATCCTGAAAGTTACAACTGAACTACCACCGAATTGCCTGCTCACCAAGAAACCTTCCTCCTACTTTTCTGCTCCAGTATCACACAGCTTCCTCAGGTAACATTAGCAACTTGATTCTAAATACTAATAAATTAAATTTCAATTCTGAATTCTAATAAGGTAACATACTAAATGACTAAGTACACAATTATTCTGAATTCTAAAACATCAATCCATATTTGAACATGATATCTAATATTAACATAAAACAAGAAATAATATAGTTAAAAACATTGCAATGGAATGTCGTTCTCAATTATCCCTTCATGGTCATATTTGGAAAGTTTCCATTTTCTATTTTTTAAGTTTTTTTTCGATGGAACTTGTACCAATTTTATTCGAGATGCACATACTAAATGACTATACTGAAAACATATAACATCTGCTTCATAATCCTGAAAGTAAATATAATTTTCAGTCATATGGGTCTGCTGCAAAAAATAGATTTTTAAAATGATGGATCCTCTCTCATCTGTAAATGCGTTGTCATTGTATTCCTCCAATAACTTCATTTTCCCTTCAGTCCATTGCATCAAATAATATTTTACATTTTCTTTGTTTTCTAAAGGTGGAATTACAGCAAAAACATCTCGTGTGCAAATTACAATTGGTGTTATATTTTTTAAGTGAATTAAATTGACTATATACACATAAGGTGATGGACAACAATGAACAATAAACAAGATCCTTACCTTCTCTAACAATATCTGAAATTTTATCGCCATCAGATGATATTTTTATTTCTTCTGATTCTAATTCTTCTATGCTTGCTAGTGGCATTTTCCCTTTTGTATTAATCTCCGTGTGTTTCCAATGTTTTACGTAGTTGTTCGTTATGTTTTCACAAACTTATGTAGATCCAACATTTTCAGTGCAAATATGAAAAAAACACGATTGCTTTCTACTGTCAAATGCAAACATGTTTTGGAAGGATTTTGTTTGAATAGAGTGAAGTTCTGTAGTCCCATGTATGGCACTAGCCTCATATGGTATTGATCTATCTATATGTTGGACCCCAACAGGACAAAACAACCTACACAATAAATGATAAATCACAAATGACAACTTTTAATGTTAGTGTACAAATACTTCAATGTTAGTACATACATTGTTTAAAATTGACAATTAATATAAATTAAAAAAATCATGTTCATACCTGTGCACATCTTTTGATTGTTGAATACAATCATTGCTTGGATGTTATTTACACCATTGGACAACCTTTGCATCTGAATGGAATCATCTAGAAGAATGGTTCATTTTCCATCTTTGAAGTACTCTTTTTACGCATGCTCCTGCACCATCATGTTCACCTTTTCCATGTCCAATTTCAAATAAATTCTGGTGATGTCTAATGTTCAGTTCTTTATGAAGTTGACATAACCAAAAAAATCATCATGACGATTTAAATTTCCTTGCACATCCATCCAACCATATCCAATGTTCATTGAATTTAACTTCAATCCTTTTTAGTGAATCATATAAAAAAAATTCAATACAATGTTGAACAAAATATGTATCGTGCATATGATCATCGCTTATATAAAAGTAATATTCTTTAATCAAATCTCAATTTTCACACATGCTTTCAATGCCATCAAAATCCTATTGAGAATGTATATATAGAACATGGACAAATATCAAAACTTGGTTAGGATGATAGTATTCACTTTGAATAAGTTTTTATGCAGGAAATGTGTAGTTTTCTGCAAAATCAACCACTGAAAAAATTGTTTCAGTTGGAAAAATTTCATCGAAATGTTTGAATTGAAGGTCTTGCCATCATGCTCTATGTGAATGCTTGGTGTATTTATAAATTTCACTTTCAAATTTCTTGAGAAAACCTGTCACACATATTTTATCTTCTCGCAAATCAATTCTTTTGGAATGTGCATCACTAGAGCTTGTAGAATAATTGTTGTATTCATATCTTCTCCAATGAACGCTTACATTTGAAAGCGACTGGTCATTATTGATAGGGTATTTATTCTGGAATAAAAAAATATTTCCACAACGATGATAATGTTATCCATTGACACATTTCTTATTATAAAATACTTCATTGTGATTTCTCTCACTTAGAGTTTGAGATATGAATTCACGTATTGTGGGTGGAGGTGGTCATTTTTTCCAAAATGTTTTACCAAATTCAAGAAACATGTCATAATATAATTGAAATTGCACATGATAACAACAACAACATGTGTCTTGTATAGTAATAGGTCTAACATACCATCATTTTTGTTGCACAAATGTAGTGATTGACATGTTAATTCCATGATGATCCTCCTTGAATTTATTGAACAATTGTACTTGTGTCATTTCCATAATATGTTTTGGACAGCTTTCATATACATTTTTTGATACTATTTGTATTATCACATCCCTTGAATTTGGTGAAACTTGAGCATGTTCAAACCAATATTTCTATACAATATCTTTAACACCTTCTCCCATTGTATCCTTGAAAGGTTGTCTACAAATAATTGCCCAGCAAGCAAGTTCATCATTTTCATCTATTTGCATTCTGAATTTGCTATGTTTGTATACTGTCTTTCTTGAGGTTCCAATTGCTTGTGGTATTTGTGTTGTCAAACATTTTTGTCTAGTACTAGCTGAAACAATTGCTATCTAAATTGCTCTACGTGCACCACTGGTATCGTTATTTCTGGATTTTCCAATTTTTTTATTGCATCACCTATATTTTCTATGACATTATGTTTCAGTTTTGACTATTTTTTCACCTTATGAATACTGAATAATGATGTAGCACCTTCTAACTTCTTGGACACCAATAAACATCTCAAAATTTTTGTTTGTCCTGCTATTGAACAATCCTTGATAATATCATCATAAATTTTTGTAGCACGATATCGTGCAACATGTATGTGTAATTTTTCTCCAAATTTGTCGCAATCAATTACTTCTAACACTTCATCATCAATGGTGAAAGTACCTATACATCAAGTTAAATTTAATTTAATATATGTCTAAAAATACAATTCATTATAAAAAATGAATTTGGAAAATACATGATATATACAAGCCAGGTCCAATTTTTGGATCTCGATTTTGATCTTCAATATTGACTTCATCAACATTAACATGTAAATCACTATTTACATCTTCAACAATGGTCTCTTCAACTTCCATTTTTTCTTCTTATACCCTATTTTCAATTTCCATTTCATCAACAGTGTCATGTAAATCGATTCTTATATCTTCAATTATCTCTTCTGTTTCTGCAACCCTTGTGCTTTTGGCTATATTTCTGAGTTTTTGTTTTTCCCTATTAACATTGTCATCACGTTTATGATCATTTTTTTTTTTACAGTTTCTATTATTTCCCATGATTGTTTAATCTCGTTTGGAAAAACCCCTTGGGAAAATATAAGAACACCTTGTAAATAAATCTTCTTTGTAAAACCATTGGAAAAAAAAGCCTCTTTGAAAAAATACTTTGAAAAAAAACAACTTATAAAAATATTTTGGAAAAAAAAAACTCCTTTGCAAAAATACCTTGCAAAAAAACTCTTTGGAAAAACCCATTGCGAAGAAATAACCTACTTTGCAAAAATACTTTGGAAAAAAAAACTCTTTGAAAAAAACCCTTGCAAATAATTAACTCCTTTGCAAAAATACCTTAGAATACAAAATATTTTGCAAAAGTTCCTTGGAAAAAAACTCTTTGAATGTACCTCTTGGAAAGAAATAAGAAGAAAAATACATTTTTTGCGAAAAAAAACTCTTTGGAAAAACCCATTGCAAAGAAATAACTTACTTTTCAAAAATACCTTGGAAAAGAAACTCTATGAAAAGACCCCTAGCAAAGAAATAACTCATTTGCAAAAATACTTTAGACCAAAAAATCTTTGGTAAAGTGCCTTGGGAAAAAACTCTTTGAATGTACCCCTTGGAAATAAATAAGAAGAAAAATACCTTGTAAAAAACTCTTTTGGCAAAAGAAATCTCCTTTGAAAACCCCTTCAAAAATATTTTGATAAGATATATGTGAAATGAAAATGTGCAAAAATAATGAGTTGGTTTCATTTTACTTATACGAATATAGATAACGTAAAAAAAAAATTCGGGTTGACAATTTTTTTTTGCGTTTGGTTTTTCGACCGAACAACCTTTGTTGTAAATAACAGTTCTGTAATGGAAAAGTATTATTTGTCGAACAATTATTCGACCAAATAATTGTTCGTCTGAATAATTATTTGGAACCTCTGAGACCTGAAACCTACATAGTTTTCAGGTTTCTCCATTTTCAGAAGGTAAAATGGACTCCTTACACTACAAATCGATTTTCAGACTTGATACCATTAGTTTCATCATTGAATCTACTTTCCGTAGGTATATATTTTGTTATGTATAGGTGAGATCCAATATTTTTAATTTTTTTGTTTCAACATGTGTCAAGTTTTGTTTCATCTCTTTCAAAATGCGGTGAAATGAAAAATATATAACTTTAAAAATACACCACCTAAAAAAATTGAAACAAATATGGTGCGGTTAATTGGAGTGTCTACTTCAAAGGGTATTCGTATATTTTTAAGTTTTATAGTCATTTGAGAGAAACGTGTCGCAACCAAAAACATGTTGAAAATTGACAAGGTTTTTTCATTGATTGAATTCAAAAAAATATTATAATTAGTATATAGATCTGTTGGTTAAAAAATTATACTCATAGCAATAGTATATTTTGTGTAGATTGTCGTAGCATATTTTTTTTTTGCAAAACACAAGTTTAACAATGATTTTAGGTGTGCAACCAAGCATGACTATTTTTTAGTCTTTTCATTTTATAAGGACACACTGTTAAACATTTTCCAAAAGGACATACCAAATCTCAATAAAAAATTTGAAAAAATTATGAATAGAAAGCTAACATAATTATCTAAAAGTGTTGTTTTTACTTAAAAGTGAAATTATAAACAATAATATCACTTTGATTCGCCCAAATTTGAAAAACATGAAAAAATCATATTTATCTTCTCATAAGACCCCCCAAAATAGACACACATCTTCATGGATTCAGCCCCCACCAAGTTGATTAAAGGCCAGGGACTATCCAAAATCATGGCACAATCTAACTATGATGCTCTCACCCTACACATGATTATTGATTTGTCAGCAGAAGAGGAAAATCCTAAGGGACACTCAGATCCCCAAGTAGCTGAGCATTTCCTATCATCCCCATGGTACACTGACATCATCTTCGCATTACAACATCTGCAAGATCGACAGGGTATGGACAGAATGAGGGCTATATTTATCAAGCAAAAAGCATCAAGGTTTTTCATCTAAAATGGAAAATTGTATTGGAAATAATCGGGAGAGGTTCTGTTGAACTATGTGAATGAACAAGAGGCCAAGAATCTCACTAAAGAATTTCATGCAAGATAATGTGGAGGTCATCATTATTGGAAGGACACTATGAACAATATCATGAGGGAAGGGTTTTATTGGCCCACTATATTTTCTGATGCCCATAAATGTCAAATATTTTAAGGGAGGAGGAAGCTCTACCATTGCCTCTGAAGCCCATACATGTTGAGGCTCCCTTCCAACAATGGGGATTGGATTTCATTGGAGAGATAAACCCATACTCCTCAGGAAAACACAAGTGTATTCTCACTGCCACTGATTTTTTCACCAAATGTATTGAATCCATCCCAACCAGATAGGCCACTGAGATAATGATTATGTAGTTTCTGGAAGAGCCCATTTTGTCAATATTTGGGGTCCCCAAAAATTTTATCACTAGAAATGCTGCTACATTCAACTCAAAGAAGATGGTTGATTTTTGTTTCAAGTACCACTTATAGTTGAGTAATTACATATCCTACTATCTAGAAGGAAATGGGTTGGCAAAATATTCAACTAAGATCCTGCTGAGGATCATAAAAAAGATGCTTCAGGACAACAAGAAGGTCTGTCACACAAAATTGACTCATGGTTTGTGGGCTGATAGAATTAGTGTAAAGAAGTCCATTGGCACTTCATGTTAGGATTATTAATCCTCCCTTGTCCAAATTTGGTCATATGTCTAAATCGGGAGTCATGTCTAAATCGAGAGTCCATCCAGTCTATTTATAGTCATTAGCACCATTGGTTAAACTTGAACTAATTGGGGCACATATTTCAGTTATCAAAGTGTGGGGAACAATAATTGAGGCTCACTGCCACTTATTGCACTTGATTGCATAAGTTTAGGAGTCTCCTAGATCAATCCCTACAATTTAGGAAGCAACTGGGAGTGCCGAAATCAACCAAGGTCAGTTCACTTCAGTTGATGACTAGTCAAGCCAAATTAGGAGTCAGTTACATTCAATTCTAGCCCTCTACATTCAGTTAGCGCTAGGTTGAATTGATTGCACACATGTGGCGCACTTTTCTCACCTACCACAGTCAGTTAAACATTATTTAATACTAAATGTAACACTTGGTTGTGTTTTAGCACTCCTGTTATGATTTATACAAGGACAGTTAACTACTGGGTCCTCCAATTGTGATTTAGACAAGTCTTGGTTACCTACAGTCAAGTAGAGTCTAATCAATTCGAACTTCCTCATGTGGATTCGAATTGCTTGTGGCTATTAAAGCCATTTTACATTATTGTAATTATTATCTGGATTACTTTTTTGATTAATGAAAGCATTCACAGCTGCAAGCCTTTTGCACTGTTTCATTCTTCAATGGCTGAGTAAATTGTGAGATCTTCTTTGTGAGTTGTGTGTTTGTCTACAGATCTATATGCTCAAATTTACTTGGTATCAGAGCCTCGATGGATAAGGCACTTCTCCTCCTCGGATCTCTTACTGGATCATTTTTTTTGTTTTGCAGGTACAACTTCGAAATGAATTCATCAGTTCCTCTTCTCACCCGATCCTCAGACTATTTTGAATGGAAGGTGAAGATGAATATATGTCTGAGAAGACAAAAACTATTTTTGGTGTCTATTGGATTCGATAGAAATTATTTTGAGAGTGATAATGACTGGCTAAAATCAAAGGATAAAGCTTTTGAAATAATGGAACTGGCTCTTTCTCCTAGCATGCGCTACCACAGTAGATCTATTAAAGATCCACATGAACTCTGGAAAAGATTGGATAGAACCTTTGGATTTGATAGCAGATGGAGCACATCCAGCACCATAAGCATCCTTGATCCAAAAAGCTCAGCCTCCACTCTCTCTGATGAACTTGTTCAAGATGAAGAAGAAGTAGAAGCTTCTACACAGTCAATTCGAATTGAAGACAGTCTCCATGCAGTGACTCCTTCTCCTGATGCTCCGAAAGTTCATGAGATCTATGATGTCTCATCCTCTCATATTTCTGAAATAGAAGAAGACATTCGAATCTCTGATATTGAATAAAAACTCTGCTGCACTTCCATGCAAACATTCACTGGTGATTTTCCTTTAAATTCTGTGCAAAATTTACCAGTAATTGCTTCCAAAAGTGAAGAGAAATTTGATTTTTTTCCCTCTAATGTTGCTGCTGGTGTGCAAATATGTGATACCTTGGATATTTTGGAAGAAATATTAGATTACCAGAGTGATCCATTCGCTCCCCAATATCTAGTTTTTCCAGCAAATTCCTGCAGGATTGCATGCACCAAAATTCAGAATTTTGAAGCAGAAGAAAGCCGTGCATCGACCATCACGGTTAACCATTTATTTGAATCTGATATTAACCTTATTGGATCTTATATGATCTTATTTATATCTGATCTGATATTGCGTGTTTTAATATATCAAATTCATAATCTTTCAGTACTGCTTGTAGCTGTTCTCATCAACAGTGTGAAGAAACAAGTACCGCAGTCTCCTACAAAACTACTACTGGGGATTTGATTCCATTTCACAGTTTTGGATCTATTTTGAACCTGTTTAGATATGATTTACTTTATGATCTGATATTATTTGGTTCATATTTTAAAATTCAAAAGCATTCAGTCATGCTTGTAGCTGCTCTCACCAATTCCGGTGTGAAAAATCAAGTACCGCACTTTCTCTTCAAAACTACTGATAGGGATTTGGTGTTAGTTTCCTCATATGAGGTTTCTGATATTTTATTATGTGATTCATTATCTATTTCAAAAGCTATATCAGACTATGGAGCTCTAGCATTCGCTCTCAACAGTCCCAGTGCTTCTCTACCATTGATCACATGCTCATCTTCTCACAGAACTAGTAAAGAGGAAGATTTTCTACATCCACCTGGACACCTGCTCCTAACACTTGGGGCTGTTCTTACCACTCATGGTTTTCTGTTCATGGCTACAACATATCAGTTTCTTCAGTGTTCTTCACATTCTCTGAATTCTCAAGAACCTTTTCTCACTTTTCAGTTGACTTCAGTTGCTCTACATGGGTCCAGTCTTCATCCGGTAGCTGTCTATATTTCTGATTTAGTTGAGCATATCATTCTTCTTCCAAAGAGGAAGATTCCTCCAGACATAATGATGGAGAGGTTAACATGCCAGGCCCCAGGATACCTATGCATAGAAGAACCAGATTGATCCTGATTCTACCTGCTTAATTAGAAGGGTTTTTTTTTTCCCATGTGGTTTTTCCCCAAGCACCTTATTTTTGAGCAGTTAC
>LPNX011102509.1:280881-301925 GCA_001517045.1 Pseudotsuga menziesii
TCTTTTGAGATGCGTGAAATTTTTATGTTTATAGTATACACAATGAAGTGATGAAATAGCATCTAGGTTGCTCATCGTCAGGAGCAATTTTTGTTGGACCAACAAGAAATATTGCCAACCACAGAATCTACTTATTAAAATATATCATGACTGACCTGGTTTTTGCAGCGATCTCCACAAGGGAAATACTCAGGAGTTCACTCCGTACTTGTCAATAAATTTAGGCACCTTTCTCCACACAGACTCTCTGGATCATCAGGTACGTAGTTGCATACACATATAATAATGTCCTCCTCCTTCTGCTTCTTGTGCCTACATTCAAACTTCAACCAATTCAACAAAAAATGGAATTTGAGAAACCATTGTATACACTTAGAGCCAGTAGCATCCCTGCGAGTACTTTATATTTCAACGAAAAAAAATCCTATTAATCTTTGATCGTAGATCATAGTAGAAAACAAGGGTTTATTTTATTTTGCAAAGCTGCAAACTGTGAAAAGGGACCTTCCATGAAAGCTATAATTTTATGGCATCCCATCCATATGCCAGACAAACCATTTAACTTGTGGACCCATTCGACAAATGGAAAAAATTAAGAAAACCTTGTAAACAAGCTTAGTTTCCCACAATCCATATTCTCTTATTGAATAGTTTCAATTGTGATATTATGTGATTCCTTTGGATGTCCAAGGTTACTGTATATCTATCTAAAATGACCTGTGTGAATATCAATTTTTCCACTCTCATCTAATAAAGATGAGTTTGCCTGAACTTGACTGCATTCTTCAAGATCACGGCATTCTTTAATGTGCTACCACCAGCAAGGGGCACCAAGAGACCAACCGACATGGATACTGAGCCAGTTTCTACATCAGTGAGGATCCGTGGAACTGCATCTCAACCCACAAGATCTTAGCAGCAAGTCTGAACCAAATCTCTCCCTAAGATACGAACTAGGTCCTCCAGACCTCAACATCATGCAAACTCTTCCCAGAAGCAACTCAGTGTACGACATGCATCCTCATCGGGCCAACAGACTTTATTGTGTGAATTCCACTAAGTGAAGAATCCAGTAGAACACATGACAGAAAAGGGTATTTAATTTCAAAATTTTAACAAAAAGTTATAGGTTTATGATTTCCAAAACAGATTTTATTTTAAAGACATAGAAAGATTTTCTTCAAAAAAGTAATATTTTTATGAAAGTTGGTGCATGAGAATTGTAATTAATTGATGATATTGGAAAGCAATTGCATGTGGCAATATAATATTGTAGTGATTTATGAATTGAAGGTTGATGGAAGTAGTAGAGTAAATTCACATAGAATGGTAGATAGCAAAGACTTGAACGTCAATGTACTTTGGCATTAATGATATGGGATTTGTGTTTTTCACATCTGTTTCTTCTGAGCAGATTTGAGATAGTGAATGGCGTACTTCATATGAAGAAGATGATAGAGAGATGTATGACATTCTCAGACAAAAAGAAGGACAAAAAAGCTACCAACATCTAAGTAGATGAAGTGTAGGAGCTTGTCCATGTTAAAGTTTATGGTCCAACAAGAACACAATCAGTATCGAGTGCAAGGTATTTTAGTCTTCTTGTTGAGGACTGTTCACAAAAATCATGGGTTTTCTTTCTTTAAAAAGAGATAGATGCATTAAATGCTACTATGAAGTTTAAGGCAAAGGTAAAGGAAGAATGTGGTAGGAAAGTTTTATCCTAGAGATCGGTGTGTTATGTTCACAAATTTTTGAAAAAAATAAAAGGAACCTGGAGGAAAAAAGGTGGTGGTGAAAGGCAGAGTAATAAAGTTGTAGACGTGATGAAGAAAATGTTGTGAGATAAGTCAGTTCTAAATAAATATTGGTCTTGTTACCAAATGAACTAGAAAGCTAGTCACCGATAAGCAAATGTAAGAGGAAGTGACCACTGTCACCTTAGTCACTCCTCCAAAACTACTTTGGAGAGTCTTGACCTGCAAGGGGAGAGCCCTTGTTAATGTGCCTATCAACAAGTAAGCTAGATACCTTCCATAATCTCATAGCAAGATCAGTGCCTTATGGAGTCATGTAGAGAGAAAAAAAGACATATCATAGCACAATTCTAACTAGGCACTAGTGTAGGACAAGCATGGGCTAAATAATGCCCCTGATGAAAATAATACTCCTACCACAAAGATAAGCAATATCCAACTGTATGTAATTAGACCTTGAGTTTGCACAAGTTAATTTGTGAATAAAGTGGTTTTGAGTTTATCATTACTTATCATTAGGCGTTTAGGATCAGCATTTGAACAGTATTGAATAAGTGAATTTTATGAGTGCATTCAGCAGTCCTAATCACAGTACTGTATCGGCATTAATACTAGGAAGAAGCAGGCATGAGGAATCAATTGTTACAACCTTCCAGTCAGTATGAAATTCCAAGCATTTACTCCTACAACAATCGTTCCAAGAAAATAAACCACTTAGTGATTAAGCGCATGTTTAGCAGAAATGACTCGAAGGTAACAGTTTTTACTATACTTTCTTGAGGCATTCCACATCAGAGTTAGCACCAACTATTTCCACTTAGGATTATCATTCAACAAGTGCATTAACATAGACAAATAATGTCTCACCTCAGTAATATATCAGTATTAAGTTTGGCTGATCAAATTAACAGTTGTGAAAGTGTGCATACATTAACCACCAAACTGAAGTGTACATTAGCTAACACCAGTATTGTAGCAGCTGGTAGGAACGTGTAAGATACAATAAACAATAGAAAATTAGATGATCCAAACAATGTGACATCCAGTACATTATCTAACCTTGGTAAACTAGAGGTACTTAAGCAATAAACTAACAGCATCCACATTACTTATTTAAGACACTCACTAGTACTATGATGTGTATCTCTTGAAGTGTAAGTACCATCCAGTTTGAAAAACGAAATCAGATCATCCACAGCCTGTAAACCACTGAAAATTTAAATTATTTAAGTCTATTTTTTTTTTTTGTGACAGGTTGAGGACTGTTAAAGCAGGCAGTTTGCAATTTTGGAGCAGGCTGAGGGCATAGGAGAAGAAGGGGTTGTAACAGCCCTTGTGTGGCTTCCAAAAGAGAGGGCTGAGACCCTAGGAGGGGATGTGAGGCAGTGAAGAGGCCCATGGGAGGAAAGGAGTGTTGTTTATACATTATTTTTATATAAACAACAAATATTCAAAGAGTACCGATAGTATCAATAAACAACAGTGAGGGTTTGCTCTCTCAGGAATTTCATCAAACATATGGTGTGCAAACTATAAATCCTACAAAGTGTTTTCCAGCCATACCTTAAAGGGAGAATGATCCAGCAAAAACTCACATATTCAATGGCTTCAAACTTACCCCAAATCCTCCGCCTCCACCAGCGATTCCGTGACCTGTAGCTGCTCTTCTTCTTGCCTGCGCACTCTTGGGAAACTGTTTCTAACCAAACCCATACCCATACCTAGGAAAATATCATTGCAGAGGACAAAGGGACTATGTAGCGCAAATATAGCTCAATTTGGTAGCTAAAAAGCAACCTGGATGAATGTTTGAATTTGGAAAGAAGTTAACCCGTAGATATTGCAGCCAAGATATCTAGATTGTTGTCTTTCAATTCCCAAGGCCCAAATAAACTACTGCCATTTAAACAATATTAAAAACAATATAAGAAATTTCATATGCCTTTCAATATAAATTTCCAAGGCTTTAAAAATGGTATGGTGTAACTACTCTGTCTTAAATAACTCAAATCTGCAGTCTAATATTTATGTTACATGCCTTGTTAACACATTGGATCTCTCAATTGGTAAGAGCCGATGCTTTCTATTAGATCTGATGGAATCCTAATTTGCAATGAAGTAATCCATGACCGACTGAGTTAAGTTAAAAGAGAGTTGACTTACGTGGCAGAGAGGTAGTGTATGAAGATGCGGGCACTTTCAAAGCAAGCTAAGAGAGATTCCTTGTGAACGGCGATGTCCCTGGAAGAGGAAGAGGAAGAAGGATTGTCCTTCATTAGTTGGCTCAGCTTCCCCTTCACCACTCTACTAATGTTGGCCCGTGGAAGGTCCTCTACCTCGCATGTGCTCCTCTTTGCAGCAAACCCATTCAAACCCCATCCTGCTTTGCTAATAGCCTGAGCAAGTTGTCTGAACTGATTTTCAGCTTCACCGCTATTACAGTTTGTTGTATTTTAATTTCTGGAATTTGAGCGCGGGGATAAAAAAGGAGTCGACCTTCTTCCCACTTGGTCAACCAATCTAAAATCTGAAGATGCCCAACATCTATTGGCGCCCCATTTTGATTTAAATACTTGTTGAGGGATTCCAATGTGAACTTTAATCCATAATCAAACTTCAATTTATCAGCTGGAAATTGTATTTCACATAAAATTAATTTTAAGAAATTTATATTGAAGTTTTAGTGATGGATTTGAATTCTTGGAGAGCGTATTTGCAAATTGGATTAGAAGAGTCTACATTAATTGCATTGTAGGTACCATCTTCGCATTTCCGCATTACACATTTCTTTGAGGGAATCAACATTGTATGACTTTTCTTTAGAGTCTTTGAGAAATATGAGGGTAAGAAAGTAATAGTCCTTCTATTTAAAGGAGATAAACTTGGTAGCCTTTATATTTGATCAACTTCTTTAATATATCCATTACGAAGATGTAGCCTTCATCATAATGTAATAGAGGTCACCTCTTGTGTATGTAAGAATCAATAGGACACTAAACATAATGACTATTCTTTAACATGCATAATCTCAATTACCCAACAGTAGTGTAAGGGACACTTAAATCATGAATTGCAATGAATATTTCAGCAAATAAAATAGCTTGAAGGTTTATTTATAATGACAAATTTATGATCTCATTAAGGAACTATTCCTTCATACTAATAATTAAACTTTGCATGTCCATTCTATGCATAATTCTTCGTAATAAATTCTTATCTTCATTATCCACAACATCAAGAAAAACCTCATTCTTTATGTAAACTAGGCCCTAATGCTGCCAACCAACAACACTTGTAACTAGTACTGTAGCATTGGGTACAAGTTTATCTAGATGTTTTAATGAGAAAGGAATCTAAACCCATTATTTGTGGGTAGCCAAAATTCATCTAACCAACATTATAGGGCAATCATTACCAATCTATAATCTAAGATAAGTGCATTTCATATTTGTTTTATCCTAGGATCTTCTCTTCTTGAAAGAGCACTTACTATATCTTGATCTCCATAATGTTTACAAGTCAAATCCCCATCACGACCAACAAAATTTAATTAAGTGTATCAAGGACGGTCATTCTTAAGTAGTGGCCACTACTTTGAGGAAAGTTGTAGACAAATGTTACATGAGTTTAAATTCCTATTTGAATGAATTAATAACTCCATTTCATGTTATATTCATTCACACATCAGATTAATATATATGACATATACCTTTTTATTCATTTATTTCCTTTGCATCGAGATCCAAAAAATATTCATCTTGAGACTCTTTGAGGAATGGATGAGAAAGAAATGAATCCCATCTATAGATGCAAAGGAACAAGTGATATGGAGAGAATGCCATTGCCATTAAAACCCCAACAATTGTTTAATGAAATCATTGCAACCTTCTTGCACATTTGACTGACTATATGGTAAAGGTGTTGAGGCCAAGGAAATAATTTGTGGAACTCCATTCCCTACGTTGCTCCTGCCTCTAATTTGAGGAGAATTCAAGTTTCTAAAAAGAGGAAATGTAGAGGCATGCAGAGACATGTCCAAGGAATTTATTCTTGGACTATTACAAAATCTTAATATAAAACCCTAACATACATTAACAATAGGAGAAGTATATACAAAATGGGGAAAATATGAAATGGGAAAAATTTATGGCGATTGCATAGTGCATTGAAACCTAGAATGAAAAACCCTATCACTTGTAGAGTGACCCAAGAAAAAAAATTGATAATGATACATACCTACAATTCTATAGCAGTTGTTGAAGGGAATTTCGACTCCAAATTATTTGCAGGAGTACTAACTATAGATTCCTTGTTTTCCTTTACAATTCTTCACCTTATCTCCATGGAAACTTGAGTTACCGAAATCTTAATCCCCTCCCTCAAATTCCCAATAATTTCCCTCGAACCCATCTCAAAACCCAATTCTCAAACCCCTTCTCCCAATTTCCAAATATGGTGTCCCCTTCCAGCCAAAGCCAAAGATAATTTGGCACCAAATACACCTCCTTTTTGCAGGTTTCAATGGGATTCATAGTTTTTATGGCTTTATGTCTCCTCCCTAATTGCCTCTTGAAACCCCACAAAAGGTCCCCTTCCCACCAAAGCCACAGATTTGGCGCAAAATACACCTCCTTTCACTTTTCATCATAGCTTCATGGTCACTCTGGTCACGGGTTCATGGTTGTTATGATTGTGTGTGTATTCAACTGTGGGTTTTGTGTATATGGGATGCCTGTCATGTCTTTGTTTTGTAATTATAATTATTTTTTGTTTTATATTATTTATATATAATATATACTTATATTTAATATAAAATATACATTATATATCGTATTTATATGGTATATAATAATATATAACTTATGATACATATATTTTTTATATAATATTATTCACAAATGTCGAATTATCAAGATATACATGTTCATATGTTTAATTGATTATGTGGATTGATCTTTAAATAATGCTCACAAGGGGATTGTTATGAAGACCATAAACGTTTAGAAAGAAGTTCAACTAACTTGAAAACCTTGGTTGAGGAAACCATATATAAAAAAGCATCAAATAATATAAGACAAATATTATGAAGCTTATTAGGAGCCTCCTCTACAACCACATGATTACAAGCTCTTATAACATGCCATGATGTAGATTCTATACCTACTCTTGGACAACGTGCTCAACAAATTAATATTGTAATAAGATTAAGTGAATTTATTCGAATTTGGATCAAAATTAATATATAAACATTAATTGAGAAACACTATTATATATTATATGTTTCCATCCATGACCGAGATTAAGCTAGTTGGTAAAAAGTGGTTTAGCATCAAGTATGAATTCATGATATAAAATAATTATATTGTACATGTTATTGGGTGTGGCGTTCCAAATCATATATAACCAATACAATCTCCATGGATACTGCAAAAATGAATTCAACATGAAAAATCCTAATCATGATCAAGATGATAAAGCACATTAAAATGACTACACTACCAAAACTCAATTACATATAAGTAAGAACTACCACTAATTTATATTAGCATAGTCATTATTTAGTTGTATTAATAGTTTAGATTGATCATTTATAGCCACATCACTTAAAATTGCTCAAATTTGGTAGTTTTTAGCTTAAAATTACATGACTAACATTTTTGGCCGTGTAGTCACAAATTTGTCATTTTGCACTAGTGAACAGAGACTACGCTATCGGAAAGGGATGTAGAGAGAGAATCCAATGGAGGAAGAAGAAGATGACGAAGGAAGGAGATTATTTCATATGTCAGTTTGGTGCGACGAGATTCTTGAATGTGTCACTGATTTCAACTAATGTGGAATATCCTACCGATTTAATTAGCCAAGGTGCCAAGGTCATGTCCAAATTAGCCTATAAAAACTATAATTATATGCCAAGGTCATGCAAATTATCCTTATAATTAACATTATCTGCCAAGATTTAGTGGCTTTAGTGGGTTTTTTTATATGTGAAGGTCATGTCCAAATTAATATATAGCTCGGCTGGATTAATTCATTTTTGTTAATATAGGGACGTGTAAATATATATTATATATATGTTATAATTTACTAAATTCTAACACTGCAGATGGATTCAAAGGCCCCCGGTCTATGAATCCATCTACAGTGTTAGAATTTGGTAAAATGTACAAATTCATTGTCAAATTTGCAATTTTTTTCATTATCGGAGTGCCAACTAAAAATGACCAAATAAATGACCAATTGGTATGTGGTCATTTTTAGTCTAGATACCCGTGACCAAATTTGGTCATTTATCTTGGTCGTTTTTAGTTGGCTTTTATCCCATGACCAAAAGTGGTCATTTATCTTGGTCTTTTTTAGTTAGCTCACTTAAATTTATCAATTTTGGTCATTTATCCCTTGAAAAAAACTGTGGTGACCAAATATTTTGGTCTCCTGGTCACTAATCTCTAATTTTCCACTAGTGTGTGGATTCGAATTGCTTGTGGCTATTAAAGCCATTTTACATTATTGTAATTATTATCTGGATTACTTTTTTGATTAATGAAAGCATTCACAGCTGCAAGCCTTTTGCACTGTTTCATTCTTCAATGGCTGAGTAAATTGTGAGATATTCTTTGTGAGTTGTTTGTTTGTCTACAGATCTATATGCTCAAATTTACACTTCACCATTCCAGCTGGTTTATGGATCTGAGGTAATTTTTCCTAGTTCCCCGAGTTTTCTAGTGATGAGACTACTGCAAGAAGAATAAAATGAAACCCATCCAAATCAGAGGAGGATGTATCAATTAATTGAAATGTAGTAGTAAATAGAGAAATTGTTTGATAGAACTCGAAAATTTTAGGATAAAATAGAAGAGATATTTGATAGGATGACAAAGCCTAATGATTTCTAGATGGAGGATGTAGTTTTTCTATGGGATGCACCACATGAAGAGAAAGGGAAGCATGGAAAGTTTTATGACTTGAGGAAGGGCTCTTATGAGATTTCAGCTTTTAGAGGAAAGAGTTCCTACATACTAGAGGATATGGAGGGTGGTATAGTATCTAGAGCTTATAAATGGGAGGATCCTCACGCACTACTTTATGTAAAGTAATTTTACTTCCCATTTCATTGTATATATCATTTATTTTTAATGTTTCTTGTGTGGATGAATCTTTGACTGACTTAAATCCTAAGGTGAAGGCAGTAAGGTCCCAAAGAGGAGCCATCATCTGGTTTTATTTTTATACAAATTTGAAGTTACAGGCACTTGAATAATTTTTGAGGAGATGGGCCTTTAGGATAGCATAGAGTGGTGCAGTTATTTGGGATTTTTATAGGTAAAGAGAGCTCAAAGGAGTAGGAACTTGGTCTATGGGGTTATTTTCTACCTAATAGGGAGGATAACATCCTTGATTTGGAGCCACTATTAGCATCTATGCTAAAAATTTGGAGTGTTTTACAGATGCATCCACATTAATTTCTCCTGAAAAGGATAAGCTAGTGAAAATGCTGGGTAAGGTAAAAAATTTCCTATGTCATATAACCTGAGTGAGTGTTGATGGAGGTTTGGAAGGACCTGTTCCTGGTCAAATGTGAAGAAAGTAGTGAAAAACTACTTACACGTGACCTTGGAAATGAGCCCGGTATGAAAAATATGATCGACTTTAAAAACAGACTGGAATAGACGACCTAGATGCACAATGATGAATATCAAAGGATTAAAATCATTTCTACCAAGGAAAGATTAGGAGTGAAAAAGCAGAAAAGGGAAAGATTCGGTTGTGAAAATCGATAAACCTAACTTCCTCTTTTCGCGGTTTGAGATATGACAATCAAGGATAATAAATGGTCTACGAAAGGGGTGAAAGGAGGAAAGGGATAAATTTTGGTTGTAAAAGTTGGTGAACCCACTTTCTTCCTTTTTCCATTCTGGTGGAAGTAAAAAGGTGGAATCAAAAAAATAGAAAGAGGAAAAGACATAAATTTTGTTGGGAGAAAGTTGGAGTCCTTATTTCCTCTTTCCTCCACCCCGCAAGATCTGCAATTTAGAGAGCCTTCACACAGATCAACGGATCAAAAGGGAGTGGAAAGGCAGAAAGAGGAAACATAAAAATGTAGCATCCTAAAATAAGAAGTCCTGACTTCCTCTTTCCATAGCCCACATCTTGATCTCATATCAACGGCTTGGAGAGTGTCTGTCGAAGATCAATGGTGTAGAAGGGAGAGGAAATATAAAATGTAGCATCGTAAAAGAATAAGTCTCAACTTTTTATTTCCACATCCTGCAGCTTGATCTCAAATCAATTGCTCGGAGAGTGTCCATTGAAGATCAGTGGTCTGGAAGGGAGTGGAAGGGCAGAATGCAAAAACATAAAATGTAGCATCGTAAAAGAAGAAGCCCTGACTTCTACTTTTTGCAGCTCATACCTTGATATTATATCAACAGCTTGGAGAGTTTCTGCTAAATATCAACAGTCCAAAAGGGAGCAAAAAGGAGGAAAGTGGAAACATAAAATGTAGCATTGTAAAAGCAGGATTTCTGACTTCCTCTTTCCATAACCTGCAGCTTGATCTCAAATCAATGGATGAGGATGAATCTGAAGGAAATAAATGATGTAGAAAGATAAAGTGAGAAAAGGACAAGGCAGGAGCGGAAAGATAAAAACTGAGTCTGGACAAAGCTAGAATCCTTCTTTCCACCACTCTGATCCCAGATCAATGATGTAGGATGAATTTTGTGGAAATGAATGGTTAAAGAGCAATTTCACAGGTGGAAGATAAAAGGATGAAGGAAATCATTGTAGGATTTCTGGAGATCCTCTGACCAATTGTTTTCACCAAGCAGGCCTGAGTCTGAGGTGTCAATTTTTTTTTTTTGATCCACCACTTGCATCCTAGCGTGCTTTCCTGATTTGTTTTGTGAATAATTGTGAAACTTCCAGATCAAAATTTGTTAGTATTTTATGTGTGTGGTTTTGATTCCTGTATCAAAACTAAATTTGGATTTGTTTTGAGGTTTGTCTCTGGATCCCGTGACACTATAAATATATCCTCGAGAGAGGAATAAGGGGTTTGACATTCATTTTTGAAGCCTATGTGCTTGGTTTTGTGGCTCTACAACTTTTTGTGGGAGAATTAATGCAAAGTATGCCTTGAATGTCTGAGATTCATCACGGTGTTCAATGTTCAATTTGTTTTCCCTTATATTCTTCATTTCCATGTTTTTGTAATTTCTGCTAATGTGTTTCTAGTTGTATGCAAGGAATCTGTTCTCTATTTAGCACTCCCTACATCAGATAATGTGTTTGTTTTGTGTTTATGGTAAATGTATTGGACTTAATTCTCTTCTAGATGATCCATTTAGTTATCATCCTTTATTGTTGCTTCTACTAAAGGTGTTTCAGAAGATCCATCCACAGATAGGTGCCTCCTATCTCATTGGGATTCCTCTTATTTCCCCGTGTCATCTCTCAAAGATATTTTTCTGAATATTAACACTTATTTTGCCTCATATTATGAGGGTTGTCACTGGTCATTATTTTCTATAAGTCCTTGAATGTTAATTCTTTGACTCCATTTCCAAATGGTGTTGTTGGTATGTTTGTCTTACACTCTTTAAAATACAAACAACCCTTCCCCTCGGAAATATAGCCTTCTGAAATGCTTGTTTAAAGGAAAATGTATATGTGAATGACCCTATGACAAAGAGAGAGCCCCTTCTGACTGTATAGGCTAGAATACAGTCTAAATATTGGTCTGAAATGGTTACCCTAGTGATTTCCTACCACAACCATAGGAAATTACTTTGTGCTAACACATTCCCCATTGAAATCGACCCAAACTTGTACAATACCTATGGATTTATGTAATAAATGATGCAATGTCATATTGAACAAATCTTTGTGCACGGGTTTAGAGGAATTATGTCTTTTTCTAGGGTAAAACTGGTCTAGATCGCTTAACACAAAAAAATTATAAAACCCATATCGCATGCCATATAATGCATGTTCGTTTTAATCCATATGCTTTATATCATGCATTCATTATGCATAGAATGGTTTACACCTAACGACCACTATGTAAAATGTGATCATCATATTGCATATTGTTAAACCCCCCCCCCCCAATACTTAAAAGCTCCTCCCCACCCCCTTTTATACCTCAATCCTTATAAACCACCCTACTCACCCCCACCTTAAACCCCTCATCCCCCCAATACCTGCAATATATTGGTTCAATTTTTTACAATTTTGAAACCCACAATATGAACTAACGTGATAGGATATTGGTCAACAAGTGAATTCCTCATGGTAAAGAGTGAGAGGGAGGAGAGGGAGGAGAGGGATGGATGGAGTGGTGGTATAGAAATAGGTATAGAGTGAGTGAGTAAGAGAGAAAAATTGGGAGGTGGTTAAATATTGAGAGGGGGGGAGAGAGGGAGAGAGAGAGAGAGAGATGGAGAGAGGGACAACAATGGATGGAGGGATTGTTAAAGGGTGAGATATTGGGATAATAACAATGAGAGAGGAGGGATTTAGGGAAGTGAAGTATGTTCAAGGATGGTTACACCAAGGGATAGAGATGAGGGATTGTTTGTGTTGTGTGTGTGAGAGAGAGAGATATGGAGAGAAACATGGAGAGATGAAGGCTTGAACTAATGGATTGATTTCACAAGCGAGAGAGAGGGACACTTGGTTAGAGAGGGAATTGGGAGAGAGAGAGGTATGATGGATGCTTATAGAGGCAGGGGCATGGTGAAGGAGATAAATATCGATGATTAGATAGAGAGAGGAAGAGAGGGAATGGATTTGGGGGGAGAGATAAGGGGGTGGAGAGAGGAGATAGGGGGAGAAAGTGAGGGAGGGAGTGAGTGAGAGTATGGAACACATGGAGGTACAAGGAGAGGGAGGGAGAGAAGGGGTGAAGAGAGAAAGAGTTTCAATGGGAGGGATGCATAAAAAATGAAGGGTTTTAGAGGGAGGGAAGGGGGAGGGGGGGAGAGGGAGGGTTGATGGATGGTTTTAGAGGCAAATACATGGTGAAGGAGAGAAATATCAATGGTAATATAGAGAGAGTAAGAGAGGGAAGGAATTTACGGGGGGGGGAAGAAGGGGGTGGAGAGAGGAGGTTGGGGGAGAAAGTAAGGTATGGAGTGAGTATGAACCACATGGAGGTCGAAGGAGAGGGAGGAAGGGGGGAAAGTGAGAAAGGGTTTTGGCGGGAGGGAGGGGTAACAAAGGAAGGATTTTAGAGGGAGGGAAGGGGGAGAGAGAGAGGTTCAATGGATGGTTTGAGAGGTAGAGGCATGGTGAAGGAGAGAAATATTGATGGTTAGATAGAGAGGGATGGAGAGAGTGTGTGTGGATGTGTTTGAGAGAGACAAACATGGAAGGTTGGTTATAAAGGGAGAGGGAGTGTGGTGTTCCAATACCAAGAGGAGTGTAAGATTGTTGTAGGAAGGAGTGGTGAGATAAGGAAGGAGGGGGGATTAGGAAGAGAGGGTGAGAGAGGAAGAGAGGGAGGGAAAGGGATGAGAGAGAGGTTTGAGGAATGGTTATAGATGCAGAGGGATAGTGAAGGAGACAAATAGAAATGGTTAGATAGAGAGGTATGGAGAGAGGGTTTCTCGATGTGTGCGAGAGAGACAAAGGGGGGAAGGTTGGTTATAGAGGGAGAGGGGGTGTGTTTTTTCAAGACTAAGAGGTGTGTAAGTTTGTTTGAGGGGCGGTGGGGAGATAAGGAAGGAGGGGGGATTTAGACATAGAGGGGGAGAGAGGAATAGAGAGAAGGAACTAGGGGGGAGAGAGACGAGGTGGAGAGAGGAGGTAGGGGGAGAAAGTGAAGCACGAAGTGAGTGAGAGGATGGAAAACATGGAGGTATAAGGAGAGGGAGGGAGGGTAGAAGAGAGAAAGGGGAGAGAGGGAAGGGGGGGGGAGAGAGAGAGAGGGTTTAGGGATGGTTATAGAGGTAGATGGATGGTGAAAGAGAGAAATAATGATGGTTAGATATAGCGGGATGGAGAGAGGGTATATGAATATGTGTTAGATAGGAAAATGGGGGAAGGTTGGTTTTAGAGCGAGAAAGTGTGTGGTGTTCCAAGACCAATGTATATGCAATTTGTTTTAAAATTAACATAGTGAAACACATATGTGATATAACACGTATGTGTTATATGACATATTCGACATAAAACACGTATGATTTATAATGCATATGCAATATAAAATGCATATGTGATATAAAAAACATATGTGATATAAAACACATATGCATTATAACGCATGTGCGATATAAAAGGCATATGCATTATAATGCATATGCGTTTTGTAAAATTTAAAATTTCAGTGAGAACAAGGCTTGGCATGATGTTCAGAAATAGATTCGAGCTACCAAACGTATTAGCTAAGACAAATAAATGAGGGTTATTGCCTATATTTCATAACTCTATGAATATGCTTAGTTTCGATGGCGTTTTTTTCTATGACAAACATAATATTTTTTTATAAAAATATAGAATATTGTAGAATACGATATAATGATTCTGAATATGTAATTTTTCCTAAAACTGAATGTTTTATTTATTTATTTTTATTTTTCTAAATGACACACGTCACTTTTCGAAAATAGATACATTGATTTTTTTTTTATATAAATTTTGGTTACCTTCACCATTTCAGAAGAAAACTATATGGTGCACTAGAGGAGAGCGATCTCTATAATCTTATATATAGAAATCAAGAATTTCATTAATTTTTTCCCTAAAGTGTTGCACTTGCACATAACATTTTCGTTTCAAGGTTTTGAGACTTCGATAATTAATAATAATAAAAATAATTCATGATTTTTTTGAGAAAATAGTGTTACACTAGTACCATATTTCCTTTATATGTCTGCAAAAAATTATCAAAAAATGACATCATTTACCTCATATAGTGTTGCACCCGCACAAACATATATGTTATGATGTGCTAAAAATTTGGAAACCAAATTTAAGGAAAAGTAATTTTATAATCATTTACACAAATTTTATATAGATACAAGTTGTATATTATGAAAGATTATTCAATTACATAAGTTTTGTCTTTTTACTTCATCTTCAAATTCTTTAGGAAACTACCTCTAATTTTCACCTAAAGTAATAGGTTCCATGTTTTTCAGTGTTATGTGGCATCTAAAGCTTCTTTAAAGGATTCCATGAACAAATAACAAAAATCATAGACAAGTCCCAAAGTACAAGATGGTTTGAAGGAAGGAAAAATGAAAACATTATAAAATCTATAAAAATTCATTACATCCAAGGGACAAATCATAATATGCCCAACAAATTATGAAAGAAACAAGTAAGGGATGCTTTCTTGCATTTGAATACTTTACACAGTATACTCGACTATGCAAAATATCAAAATGATATGACGAAAAAAGGTGTTTACTATATTCCATGTGACTACAAAAAGGTATGCATTGGTTAAATTGACCTCTCTATCCAAAGTAGGTTAAAATACCATAGCTGAGACAATATTCATGGACTCACAAAGAAGTTCGCATTAGTTGACCTCTCCTTGACCTCCAAACACCACATTCTCCTAAATAATGAAAATTCCATCATGAACATCAATTAGTACATAAGAAGACAAGCAAGGGAAGCCATAGAGATCGGGAAACACCATTAGAACATCATTCATGATGACACATAAAATCTAAGCAAATCATCGACATTTGTTATCAACCAATTAAAAAAACGGCCTTAAATAATCAACCTACAATAATTAATCTAGATATAGAAAGCCTAATATTTTCATTATTAATTAAAATCAACCATTAAATAATAACTCTTCAATTAACCCCTTAAAACAAAATTCAATGGATTAATACACCAATAAAAATATCCCTTCTAAATAACTTTTAAAACCTATTAATATTTAAAAATATCTTACCAAAATTGATAATTAAAAACTTTAAATCTTTTAATAAATAAAAAAATACTCACTGGAAATCCATAATATTAATTAATAAAATTCCATATTGTTACAATATATATATTAATTAAAGGTTTTAAAACCCTAAAATGGTTTATAAAATCTTTAAAAATATATATATTTTGGAAAAAACTATAGTTATAGTTATTAATGAATAATAATAATCAAATTCATTAATCTATATATTATACTATCATATAATTTTAATTTAATTTATATATTATACTATCATATAATTTTAATAAAAAATACTAAAACCTTAATTTTCAAAGATAACCTTGCTTCCTCTTTGAAGTGCATAATATTAATTGAACCATTCGCATTTCCACACAAATTAAGGACTACATGGAGTATCTTTGATGATGGGATGAAGTAATTAGCATGGAACATCGATAATGGCTCAGTTTTTTTACACATGATTTCAAAAGGAATTGCAATATCCATACATGTGAAAGCACGAATACAATTATCTTATCCGTATATGGAAGCGAAAAGTTGAATAACATACATCTCTTTCAATGAATAAATGAATACAGATCAAAATTTTGTAATTCCTAGCAAATTTTACATTTTTATATGGAAGCGAAAAGTTGAACAAGATACATCTATTTGAAAGAATAGAGATCAAAATTTTGTAATTCCTGGGGAATTTAACATTTTTGAAAAGATGCAAGGATAATAACGTTCTTCCAAAATGCGTCCTAATTAATCTTCATCTGAACAAGTGTAATAATGGAGAATTTTTTCGTAATGCTAGCATAGCATTACTGAAGCGTAAAATAAAAAATATGAGGAAATGCCTGAATTGCTTATCGGTTGGATGCATGCGGCTCCATCTAATGCTAGTGAACTACATATGATCTAACCTGTTGATGAGAATCACATCCTTCCTCATAACCAAAGCGAATAAATCCTTTGATAATGCATAATCAAACAGACCAAGAAGTTTGAGAACGTCAAGAAGAAGCATTCCATGAGCAAAGAGGAGGAAAAGATCAAGATCAAGATTTATGAAAGATTCCTCACACATCATCATACAAAAGATAAAATCCACGAAAGTGAAGAAACATATACCTTGGTGAGTTTTGATGTGGTATACCTCGACACAAAAACTCCTGTAAAAGAAGTCAAAGATGTAATAATATAACTAAGAGATGATGAAACGGCTAACCTAGTGAATGTGTGCCTTAAATCTAGATATTTCATCTTTTGTGATGACATTTATGAGCAGAATAATGGTGTAGAAACTGATTTCTCACTATCCCTAATTGCATCAAAAATCATTATAGAGAATTCCTAAGAAGTATCCCTGAACAATTCTCCAAACAAAACAGAATAATAGAGAGGTAATGTTGATTGAGGTTTCCCTAGTAGGAGTCTTCTCTTAAGCATCCAGGGCACCCAGGGTAAACCATGGTTTGTTTCCTTACCACAATGAAAATCCCATTACAAATCATTCCATACTGAGAATTTGCACCAAGTAGTGTTGTAAAAAGAATAAAGGCCATGCATCTTGGCAAATCCTATCACCGTGAACTTCATTAATAATGGTGTGTAGGAGTTGAATGGAGGACAAGTGAATGAGAGGATTGGTATCTTGTTATCATGTTAATGATGAGCTATCTATCCAGTTTTTAATTTACAATTCTGGAAGGTGGCTAAATATTTGTGATACATTTCTTAATTTACAAATGATCATAAAGAATGGAGAGGAAGACCATGTATCATATTATCATCTTGGAATCTCCCAATATTAAAAGACTTTTTATTTTCAATTGGTTAGCAATCCTTATTTCCTACTGTTTTTAGTAAACCTCATGTATAAGAAGTTATTTGATGTTCTTTAGGTTCAATGGGGACCCCTTGAACCTACAGCCCATTAATTTTCTCTCTATCTATCATTGATAAGTGTTGCATGCTCTTTGGTATCAATGAGAAGCCTCGCACTTACTACCCCTCCTCTTACATCTAGATTTAAAATAAAAATATCATCTTCCCATATGGATGTTTTTATACAACATTGAGAAAAGCTTAACAAAATACAAGCTTCCCGTCTCAATTACACATTACCATTTTCTCTAACCCATAGGCTTCAAATCCAATAAAATTACATATACTTGACCATTTTCATTATTTTTAAATAAATTATTTTGATTTAATAATTTAAAAAACATATTTATTATTTTACTTTCAAAGTTAGAATGAATTATAATGTAATTTTAATATATATATATATATATATATATATATATATATATATATAATTTAAAATAGTAAAAATAATAAAAAATAATTACATATTCATATAAAATTTACCTCAAAAGATAAATGCCAATAAAAATTATGTATGCTCAAAATATAAATGATATGATGAGTTTACCAGTTTGTAAAAGCATTTAAGATTTTTTTTCCTGAAATAATTTTGTCACGTTTAAAAATTAAAATAATTTTAAAACAATAAAACTTTCTAAAAGTTACTTATCCATATAAAAAAGAAAAGTTCGTTTTATGGCTATTGCTTTTTATTACTCGTTTTGTTTCCTTTAATAACATGTTGGCATTGGCTATTCCGACAGAAAAAAAAAATTCATAGTGGATTTTTCAAATATTGGAGTTGGAGTGAACGGGTTTCAGGGGAGGAATAAAGCCGTTGCTTCCTCTCCTTTTCTATAGGAGGGAATTTGCTTTCACTTTTGAAATTGAACCGTTTGGACTTTTGAAATTCCAACGGTTGGATTATTTTTATTTGAATTTTCAAATATAACGTTTGCTTTTTCAAATTAAGAGACTCTTGGATTTTTTTAGTTATTTGATGACGGTGGTATGCATCTATATTCACTTTGAATTGCATTCCTGAAAACTTTGTCCTCTACAAAGCCATGGATGATAGCCTCTTACGGATTCCAGCCACATTTAAACCACTGGATGGAGCCTCTTCGACATTAATGGCGATGGTGGTGATGCTGCTGTAAGGAAATCGTTTGTCTTCTTTGTAACGTCAAACCAGATGTAAGGAAATCCTTTCTCTTAATTTTGCTTTCCATATTTTTGAATTAACATTCTTGCAGCCATTCTGCCATTTCCTTTTTAAAGATGCGCCGGTCTGGGAAATCAAAAGAAAAGTACCTGGAAATAAATAAGCAGCTTGGACGTTGATGGCGATGCTGATGCTGCTGCTACTATGCATTTCTTTGTATTTTTTGTAACATGAAAGCAGAGGTCAGGAAATCCTTCTTTCTTTCAATTTCGATTTGCATATTTTTCAATTCTTCCATTTATGTTTTTAACAGTTTTTAAAGTCAATTCTGTAATTGCGGGTTCAATTTTGGTTTTTGAATTTTTCGAATGAAATTTAGTCTTTACTCCTCCATTTCTTAACATTTCTTTTTTAAGAGTCTTAAGATTCAAATATTTAATTTTGGGTTCTGTTCTAGTTTCACTATTTTTCTATCTTGTTGGTGGGAAACTGGTTTGAGCAATTTTAATATTTTCTCAAATTAAAATGTAATGTAATTAGTTTCTTCCATTCTGAAAAATATTTTATAAAGAGTTTAACAGCATTTATTCACACTATTAACCTGATCAAATCTCTGCAGTTCCTTTTTCTTGGATTTTCCCATTCTGATTGATGAAAATTATATTGTATATGCATAGCTACAGGGAGGTGGCGCTTGGGTTGTCCATGTTCAGCTGTATAATGTTCCCTATATAATGATGAAAATTAAAGTGTTTATCGAGAATAATTGACTTTGAGTTATACTCCTCCTCTATCGACGAGATCAGCAACCAGAACAACCACCAATTCTACTTAAATTTATTGAAAATTTTTTGACCTAACCAGAAAACCATGTTTCTTAAGATTTTGTGGATTTCTTTTTTCATGAACATTGTACGTTGCCCCACTCACTGCTATTTTTGGTATGTCTTTTCTTGATGTCAGAGCACTTAACCGCGCATATATATATATATATATATATATATATATATATAAAGATTTCGTAGGGTAATTCTGTTTTATTCGCATATTAGAGTTTTCTTTGCTTTGTTTGGATTATTATTTAATCACATCGGAGACGACATTGAGGTGAAGTGCAATCAAATTTGTTTTAAATTTCTCATTTGGTTTTTTTTTGGTTTTTAAGTAAATATTATATTATATTATATAAATGTTTTTAAAGCAATAATTATAGTTGTTTTATTTTTATTTTATTTTTGTTTTAGTTCAGGATTTTATTATTATTGTTTTTTTGGCATATCATTTAGATTTAATTCATGCTTTTACTCGGATCATGTGATTTTAATTGTAATAGAGAGTGGATATATAAAATGTTAGGTAGAGTGAATTTTATTTATAATAAATATAAATGAAAAAAATACAATTAATTTTTTTTTAATTTACATAATTAATATTATAAGTTTTGGTGTTTTTTTCTTCAATTAATATTCTGTATGACGGTGCCCACAAGAACTAGCTAGCCAATTTTGTTGCAATAGGAATATAGTAGCCATAAATTTTAAAAGATGTAAATGTTTGTGGGCCAACAAAATTCAAACCTCTAAGTAGGACAAACATGTAGACAACATAATGGGTTCATGATTCATCATTAGTAAGGGTTAGGTGGGACACGAGAGATAGAAAATGAGAGAGGGGTTAGTAAGGTTTAGGGGGAGGAGGGACAAAAAGATTGAGAGAGTAGGTTGTTAAAGTTAAGATGGGGGAAGGAAGAGAGAAAGAGCAGAGAGAGAGTGGAGGCGGTTAAGGGTTAAGAGAGGTAGAGGGAGGGGGGTTAGGTGTAGTGGGAGGGAGAAAGAGATAGAGAGAGAGAGGCAGGAAAGGGGTAAGTATGGGGTTGTAAGTAGTTGGTGGTTTGGGATTATGGAGGCAAGTAGAGAGAGAGAGAGAGAGAGAGAGAGAGAGAGAGAGGTGATTAGTGGTAGGGGTAAGGGGTTTAGGAGAGAGAGAGAGGGGGTTTGTTAGGGGGCTGGGGAAGAGAGAGACGAGGAGTGGATCATTTGTAGGGGAGTATGGGGTTATGTATTGAGAGAGAGAGAGATAGATGCTAGGGGTTTAAAAAGAGAGGGGGGTTCTTAGTGGTAATAATAGAAGAGAGACAAGGATAGGAAGGGGGACTTAGGTAGGGGTAGGGGGAGTAGGAGGGTGTTAATGTGTTTAGGGA
Organism: Pseudotsuga menziesii; assembly: GCA_001517045.1. Classification (NCBI taxonomy): domain Eukaryota; kingdom Viridiplantae; phylum Streptophyta; class Pinopsida; order Pinales; family Pinaceae; genus Pseudotsuga; species Pseudotsuga menziesii. The sequence continues at coordinate 301,779 of LPNX011102509.1, forward strand.
GAAAGGTATGGGGGGAGGAGTAGGTGAGAGAGAAAGTGTTTTAGATGCGAGAGAGAGTTAGCAAGGGTTGGGGAGAGACATCGAGAGAAAGAGAGAGAGATATGGAGAGGTAGTGGGAGGGAGAGGGAGAGGGAGAGGGAGAGGGAG
>LPNX011102524.1:14005-26243 GCA_001517045.1 Pseudotsuga menziesii
TGCGAAAATGTTGCGAATGAACGCCTCTTTGGACAATGGTTTCTTATATGTCCTTAATCAATGACCATTGGCCATAAGGAGCGACCCTTCGTCATCAATAGTGTTTAGTTGTACTGTGCCATTATTATAAATTGTTTCGATCTCATATGGTCCCCGCCAATGAGTGCGAATTTTTCCTTTGAATGTTTTAAATATGGATTCATAGAGGATATCCCATTCACCTTCTTTAAAAGGATTTCTTCTAATGCATTGATCATGCCACTTAGCTCTTTGTTTTTGAACGATGCTTGTACGTTCTATGGCAGCCAATCATAATTCATTAAGCTCATTAAGATGCTGCAGGTGGTTATGTTGAGCCTATGATATATCCATACATAATTGAAATGCATTTCTTAATGTATTAAATTCAACTTCTATCGATAGGGTGACTTGCTTACCATAGACCAACTAATACTAGAGTCAAACTTGTGGTTCTTCTCCATGATGTTTTGTAGGCCCATAAGGATTTGAATAGCCTATAATCCCAGTGCCTTTGATGAAGATGGAAAGTTTTTGTGAGTATGGATTCCAATATTCTATTTATACCTTCCACTTTCTCGTTAGCCTGGGGGTGAAGTTACCACGTTCTTGATATGATACCTTTCGGTAATAGCTTTAATGAGTCTTGATGTAAATTGTGGTCCTCCATCAGTAACGATATCCTTGGGAACTCCAAACCTCGTGAAGATGTCTTCATATAATAAGTATGGAAGTGCATGTTATGTTGCTCGTGGAAGTGCCTTGGCGCTGCCCATTTTGTCACATAGTCTGTGCAAACTAGAATGTATGATTTCTACTTGGATTAAGGTTTGATGGGACCAACAAAGTATAATGCCCAATTCTCAAATGGTTCCACAACAAGCTGAGTCTGAAGTGGCATTTCGTCTGACTGCAATGGCTTCCCCATTCTTTGGCAGCTATCACACCTCCGGACATACTCTCGGACATATTTAAATATGTAAGCCAATAATAGCCCAATCGGAAATATTGTGGCTTGGTCATTTGTATGCAAAGTGTCCTTCACATCGTCCATCATGACAGGTTCACATAATTGGGTAAATTTCATCATCACGAACACATCGTCGGATCACCAAGTCAGGTCTTGTATAAAACAGATACCCATTTATCCAGGAAAATTTGCTGCTGCGCTGAGCAATTCTCTGCTTTTCCTTGGTGTCATATGCCCTGGGAATTTTCTTGGAACCAAATAATCTGCTGCATATGCAAACTAACATACATTAGTGGATATGGAAAACAAATTTTAATCTGGAAAAGCATCATCAACATGTATAGATTCGTTAGTGCTGATTATTCTAGAAATAAAATCAGCAACCAAGTTATTTTTACCTAGTCTATCCATTACTGAAATATCGAATTCCTGTAACAGCAGCAGCCACCGAGTGACTATGCCATTTGTAATGGGTTTGGTCAGGAGGTTTTTAATAATAGTGTAGTCAATGTGCACAGTTATTGGATATCTGGTAATGTAGTGGTAGAATTTGTTTATAGCATAAATGAAAGCTAGGAATTATTTTTCAGTGACTATATAGTTTTGCAGCAGTCAGATTTTTACTAATGAAATATATGGCATATGGTTTATGGTCTTCTTGTTGGCCCAATATTACTCCTATAGCGATATGAAGCATCTATTGAGATTAGGAAGGGTAGGGACCAGTTAGGTCCTTGTAGGATGGGTGTTGTGGAGACTTTCTGTTTCAAAGTTTCCCAAGCTAGTTAACAGGAATTTGACCATTCAAACTGTTTGCTTTTGGACAGGAGCAGAAATAAAGGACTAGCAATCTTTGAAAAAAATTGAACAAATATTTTGTAATAAACTGCATATACAATGAAAGTGCATACCTCTTTTTGTGTGTATGGGACTAGTAAATTAAGGATTACCTCAATTTTCATTGGATCCGCTTTGATGCCATTTGGCGATATAAGATGATCTAGAACAACACCTTGTGTGAGCATCATTCTACATTTTTCCCTGCTAAGACAAAGGTTGACTTCCTTACATTGTGTAAGTATTTTTCCAGGTTATTTAAAGCTTCTTCAAAATATTCACCATGAGAGGTAAAATCATCCATAAAAGATTCCATGGTTTCATGGATAAGATTTGTAAAAATGTTGAGAACAACACGTTGAAATGTGGTCAGGGTGTTGCATAATATGAAAGGTAACAACCGGTATGAAAAGGTTCCCCATGGACATGTAAATGTCATTTTCTCTTGATCCTTCAGTGCTATACTAATCTGGTTGTAGCCACTGAATCCATCCATGAAGGAGAAATACTTTTTGACTGCAAGTGTGTCCAAAACCTGATCAATGAAAGGTAACAAAAAATGGTCCTTATGTGTGGCCTTATTCAGCTCTCTATAATCAACACAAATGCACCACCATTTACCGTTCTTCTTCGGAACTATTACCAGCAGGGACACCCATTTGCTATTATAGATAGGGTAAATAAAATTTGCAGCCAACAAATTTTGAAGTTCATCCTTGACCACCTCTCTTAATGCAGGATTCAGTCTATGCTGAGGTTGTTTGATAGGTCTGCAATCGTCTCTTGTATAAATATGATGTGTACACAAATAAGGGTGGAGCCCCCTCATGTTATTGTAATCCCAGGAAATGGAATTCTATGTTTCTTTAATATAGAGATAAGCATCTTTGATTGCTGATCTCATAGTGTGGAGTTGATTTTTAATGTCTACCTAGGTTCTATTTCCACTTCTTTGATTGCAGAATCGGTAAGGCTCTTGGAATTAACATCAGGGGTCATAGATGAAATTGAGGCAATGCCAATTTGTTGGGTAGTGCATACTAAACTGAAAAACTCTATAGAATCTAAATAAGGGTTGGAATTTGTCATAAACTGTCTAATCAGTTCATCCTCAGTTGGTTTTTTTGCTGCAAGAGATTGCTCAATCATTTAAATTTGTAAATCCTTGTCTGCATGCTCGAATTATTCCTCGCCTGAACACAAGGGAAGCTCTTGTTGTATGGTTGGCTTTGAAAGAGGATACAATCTGAGTTCCTTGGAAACATTACCATGGGATATACGCATGTTTTCTGATTGACAATCGATATAGGCATCAATAGTGGCCAGCCATGGTCATCCCATAATCAAAGGATAGGCTCCCAAGTTTAATTTTGTCGTATTCCCATGAAACCACTAAAATGACAACATCTTCTATAATTCCTTTTGGTCTTACAGAAGATTGGTAAGCCAAGTGTAAAACAGTAGTAGTTTGTTGAAGATTTGTGAGGCCTAGTCTCTCCATTGCCTATTTAGTCATGGAATCAATGGTTTCTTCCAAGTCTATCCGTGTGTTGGAGAGAGAAATGCCATTAATTTGTACTGTGACAACGAGACTACCAAGTTCAGAGTACTTAAAAACAAGAGTGTTCTCCATCATCAATTATGCCAAATATCATGTCACATGGACTGTTGAGGTATCCTTCCTCTTTATTCCCAGTTTCTTTAAACATTATTCTCTAACAACTTTGGAATAAATGGGAATATCTAGAATAGCTTGGAATTGTGGAATCTTCAAACAAACATTGTGTAATTCACCTAGGAGATCAAATTATGATTGAGGCATGAATTTGTCTATACTTAAGCGCTCAAGGTATGGTGGATTTTGTTTTTTCTCGGTTTCGCGTGGTTTCTTGGGTGGTATGGGTGGGAGATTATCTTTAGACTGAACTAGTGAGGCCTCTGGAGCTTCTTTGTTTTCTTCTCCTGTAATTATGGGAGAAATAGTTTTATTAATATTCCTGCCAAGGCACAATTGGATGTCATGGAAGTATACCATAGAGATCGAATAGGTTGGATGATTAGGTAATTTGGAAACCATTACAGGTTGTCCAACCTTATTATTGAGGTTAGAGTAGGCTGTGCAGGAAGAAGTGGTCTAGGAGGTGGATTGTTCAATGTAGTGTTAACTAGCGTTGTGGGGGAGGTTGCATTAATGGTTGTACTGATGCAAATTGGAATTGGGGGTTTTCATTTAAGGAGATTGTGATTGAATTTTTTTTTATTCCCAAATCCTGTATTTCTCCAGTTTGGTTTCCAGGGGTTTTTTTGTGAGTATGAAGGTGCCCAGGGTTGTTGTGGCATAGGTGGATACCAAGGTTAGGAGTTTTGTGGAACTAGTGGAGCTTGTGGGACTTGTGATTGATGTATTTGAGCATTATTCCAGTAAGGATATAATAATTGCATAGGATCCAGCATTGTACCCGGGGGTTGAGGTTTCCATGGGCGCTTTTGAGATATAAAACAAACAGGTTTTGCATCTGTCCCTGCTTTCACATATATAGCCTTAAGTCCTGGAAGCGAAGGGAAATATTTCGTAGGATGCACCTAGTCGCATAGAAGGTAGATTTCAAATTTGTTTAGTGGACAACTCTTGGGAGGGTGCCTTTTTATGCATTTAGGGAAAAAATGGCTAAATATCAATCTTCCTATTCTTTCTGTTTCTTTTCCTGAAGTGCATCCAGCTAAGAACACAAAGAGCTGAGTATATTGGTTTTAAAATTCTCCAGGAGATTGCCAATCTCCATCCTTGAAACTCCTTCCCTTGAATTCTTGGTGGTTATGGTTACTACGTCTCTAATCCCTTTTCCTGGCCTAGATGCACTCCTTGAATATCTTCTATAGAGGTCACAGATTTCTGCATATCTAAGCAGGGATACATCGCCTACACCCATTGAGTTTAGAGGTTCAATGTAATCATCCCTGATTCCTTGTAAGAGAAGAAATTACAATGTATCATCAGTTAACACATTCTTTCTTGATCTTTGCAAATTATATTGAAATATCTCCACATATTCTTCCAAGTTGTTGTCCTTCTTGCCTGGTCATTTTGAAAATTGCTTCCTTCCGATATTTATACTTACAATATTATTGATATTTATCCAGGAGACTTTCTTCATCTAGGCCCAGTTTGCAATGCTATCCCTTCCCAACCCCATCAAACACCGAAGTGCCAGGTTATCCAATCTGGCTGGAAAAAGTTTTAGTTTATGTCGATCCCTAATGTAATCATAGCTCCCATATAGGACATCAAATTCGAACAGGAACGTTTCCAGGTCCTCACTTTCCATACCATGGAAATTCAGCAACGTCAAATGTGGTATGCTCTTCATTTGGTTTGTATGTGTGGCCCCTAAAATTTGGATCAAGAATTTGAAGGTATTCGTTCTGATGCTTGATTCTTCTCTATTTATCTCTCCTTGGTTTGGTTTCTCCCTGTTTGGAATGTACTCTCCCTTTCCATCCATATTTACCCAGAAACCTTCAAATGTATCCAATCTAGATGATAATGGGGAGTCGGTAAATGGTTGCTCCTCGCTCAACTGACTCTCAACACTTAGTTGATGGGAAATCTCTCCTTCCTGGATAGATTCTTCTTCTTGAGCAAATTTTGTCACTGGAAAATTTTCATCAACATGGGTTGGTAAGACAGTCATGTCGGTCGTAGAATGCTCAGGCCTTTATTGCTTTGGAATGCTGTTAGAAGGTGGCCTCCTTCGAGTATGTACTCCTCTTATTGAGCTTCCTATGCTTCCTACACAATTAGTGCCTAGGGGGTATCATATGCATATACAAGACTACCTATACTATCTCTTATTCTAGACATGAATAATTGGCATGATTTAGAATCATATGGACCTGCGACGGACAATATTCTAGCGGAATTGTCTGTATGTCTTACTCGTCCCTCCTCAGAAGTCACGCAAGACTATTTTCAGAAAAGATCATGCACAACATGCTCAACGAAAAAAATGGAAAAAAATCACACCGACATAATTAAAACAATAAACGAAAAACGCAATGCCCTTAGCAGCTCCTCGACAACTACGCCAAAAAGACAAAATTTTCTTTACCTCTTTAATTTAGATTTAGTCGAAAGTTGTTCATGAATTGTTAACCTGGGGTTCCAAAAGCTTATGAGCCACCCAACAAAGTTTATATCGAACAATGTAACTTGGATGATATTTAACACATAGGAAATCAATGGATTGGTCGAGCTAGATTAAAATTAAAGTGTGTGGTGAATGGCCTTTCAAATAAAATTACTGCTATAAGGAAGTACTCTAATCACTCAAACTGGAAGCATTGTCTATTGATTACAACTAGTTATCTCTCTGTGCTATAAAAGGAAATTCACTAATAGAATCTAAATTAACAACCCAGAAACTTTACAGAAAATGAAATCTATGAAATCAACAACTACAACGATTTAATTGAAATGAACTAACTGAAGTTTAACATGCTTAATCACTACTAGCTAACAACAAAATTATGAGAAGTGTCTAATGTGACCTATCGCCACAGAGTTATCCTCTTAGATCCCACATTTGCAGTCCACACGTTCCTCTACATTCTATAATGATTAAAAACAATTGCACCACTTAATCATATCACCAGTTAAGAACTCACGCTTCGCTATGATCAATACTCTAATTTATAAATGCACACAACAATTCAATTATCACACTGCATGCACAAAGGAAATCCTAACTACGACAACACTTGTCATTGGAAGGGGGATCTTCCATCAGGGACATGAGCTGAACAAGTCAATCACTCACACAAAATTGACTAACACATCCGAAATAAGGGAAATAATAGATTTTATATATAATAGAGTTTGATTACAATAGCGTTCAATAGATTTGTGTAAGATGATGGCTAACTCCCATCGGAGAGGATTCAATTTTTTTTATACATCAACACCCATAAAGAAAATTATGAAGAAGTGTACAATTACAACCAATTTCCAAATAAGGCTCATCATGTTGATTTTCAAAAGATCTTGTGAGCCAATCCAGGTTTGGTACGGTGAAGAGTGGAGGTGGTTCTAAAAGCATCTTGGAACAAGCAAACATATTCGTTGAATGACCCAATAGATCATAGATTGTTGAAGGGTTCCAAAATTGTTGGGCTGGCTACAAAATAACAGATCCCCGGATTGGTTGCAGAACCATGAGTACATTCAGTAGGTTAACCAAAATGATGTATAATTACTACCAGGATCACATTTAATTAATCAAGAGTCTTGATAAAACTATACACTGGAACTACTTGTCTCAAATTAATCTTTGCTTGCATAATATATATAAACTTGAGACTTATTATGCAAGTAGACAATTATTGCAACAGAACTCTATCCAAATCATCAACAAATGACAAATAACAAGAAAAACATAATCAATCCTTACCAAAGCCAAAACCTTGCAAAATGTGGTCAAGAGAGCTCATGGTGGCATAGTAATAGATTGAAAAGTTAATAAATGATTCAAAAAGAAAAGAATACAAAAAGTGTTATATACACAACCCTTCAATAGTACAATACTAAGCAATAAAAATAGAGTAGTTTAAAAAATCGAGGGCCATTTTTTGAATTGTTTCTCAACCATTTTTACCCGAAATCTAGTAGGAATTGTAGATATAAGTTGTTGAGATTGCACAACATGGGTGCAACAAGAGTATTTGTTGGTGTTTAATCCATTTTTACAATCGAAAATGGATTTTAAACAATGAAAAATTACAATCTAGCCAAATATTAGATCGTTGTATTCCATATATAATAGCCAGAAAAGTCAAAATCATCAAATGTTTAGATCACATCGCCAATAAAAAGAATCTCTATACAACTTTCAAAGAAACAACATCCAACAAGAGTGGATACCATGGCCCAAAATTAACTTGGATTTTTCTAAGTGTCTATCAACTATCATAGTAAGCCAAGCTACTTGTTCTAAGATAGGGTTTCAAGTGAAAGGTTGGAATATACTCCAGTTCAAACTCTAAATTACAATATCTTAGTTTTGACTGTTTAGATGTTTTTGGATGGATTGCAAATAAGTGGATATAATAATGAGAGTCAAGTCATATGAAATGAACCTGTGTGTAAATGATGTAAATATCGTGTATGGATTCCTAGTGTAGAGCAGAAGGTCTAGTCTCAATTAGTGAATGTCTATGCGTGTAATTTAAATAACTATGATTTCTACATGCAATGTGGTAGACTTGCCATGGTATCCTCAAGATATCCAAATATTATTTTGAAAATTAATATTAAGGTCCAAGGCTAGTTATAAGAACATGGAAAGGGCCATGAGTACGTTGGATCAATCGAAATCACGACTAAGTGGTTTTCTTCCCATTGAGAAACCAACCATAGACATAGTAGTACACCCCCCGAAAGGTGTTCTGCATAAAATAATGCATACTCCTAATGCACAAGCTACTCATAACGAAAATGTTGTTCAGGAAATACCTCAAGCACAATGTGCCGCGTCTTCCATGGAGATATTGCAATATTTTTCTACACAAAGAAAGCAACTATTGTCTTCAACTAGAGTTGTTGATCCGTCCAACGCCACTTTGATCACATTTGACTTAGACCAATCAACCGATCCCTTTTGAAATTGATTTTCAGATAAAATTAACATGTCATGGAAAGAACATTTTTCAAACCATAATTGATGAAGGGGCCTCGACTTGTGTCATGTCATTTAAATATTGGCAAGGATTAGGATCACCCACCTTAGTTTGATCCCATACTGTATGAAAAGAATTTGATGGACATTCGTTCTCTCCTTACATACTCATTGTAGCCTTACCTGTTGAATGGGGTGGAAAAACAATAACAATAGATGTTGAGGTAGTAGATGTGCCTGCAAATTACAATTATATATTAGGACGTAGTTGGATACATGTGATTATGGCTATTTTATCTTCAAAGTCTCGAGAGATCTGGTTCCGTCATTGGGGGAAGATTATCATGATTAACTTATTAGATTGCTTCATACCTAAAACTGTAGTCCAACTGAATTTTCCTTTTATTAGGAATGCTCTAAACAAAGATGATTTTAAGAAACCCTCTCCCTCCCCCACCCCCATTTATATGTATAAAAATGGGCGAATCTTCCCGATATATAAGAAAAATTGAAGGCGATTTTATCAATAATATAATATGTATAAATAATTTGTTGGCGAATATTTCCTTTTATTATATGATGTTGTAAAATCTTGGAGAATCTTTCACTAAATTATAAGATATTGTAAAATATTGGTGAATATTTCACTGAATTATAAAATATTGTAAAAACTTGGCGAATATTTTACTGAATTATAAAATTTTGTAAAAAAATGGTGAATCTTTCACTGATTTATAAAACTCATTGAATGGCACTTTGCTTGTTAAATATGAGTTCAAGGCTTCTTCAAATGTTGATTTCATTTGTTATATTTCAAGTTTTGGTCTCAATACCAAATGGCAGTGGCCTTAATGATGCCTTCATATCCAAGTAAAGACGAGTGGATCTTGTAGACATGCATTCTAAATGTGGGTTTTTGGAGGATGCATGTAAAGTGTTTGACCAAGTGCCAGAACAAAATACGGTGTCATGGAAATCAATGCTTTTAGGTGGCTGTTAGGATATGCTCAACATGGACATGATAGGGAGGAACATTATTAGATGGGTTATTGGGGTGAATATTTTCATTCATATCTATTCATAAAACAATATTGTTGTAATAAATACAAAACATAATTTTCATATCTTTCAACTTTAACACTCCAATGGTCACTATGTTAAAGTTGGTCCTTGAGATGATTTAATAATTGCAATGTATAGAACATAAATAATAGAAATAGTACAATAAAATAATGAACAATAATTAATAAGCAATGACACTGCTAGTTTATATATGGTTTGGATCATACTTAAACTCATATATCTTTGGAATCAATCATTGTCACTGTAAGGACAAGCTTCCAAAAGACATACCTTGAGAGAGAGAGGTTTAGAGTGCAGTTGGGTTAGGTTAGGCACATACAATAATAAAAAATATATCCTAGCCACCAATACTGAATACCCTAGCAGCATATATACTTAGCCCCAAACATACTTAGGCACCCTCTAGCAAACTTAACACTATCGTAGACCAACCCTATAGGATGCAAATAAACACATCCCAACTAGGAAGAGACACCACATTCCCAAGGTCATCCCATCTAGAGGGATTATATAGTCGATGACCTATATGAAAGGATTGTTATGATCCACGGCCCATCCTTAAAGGACTGCAAAATAATCACGTCCTTCTAGGAGGATGTAAAACACAGTCACGACCAGCTAGGAAGGGTAGATCACAATCACAACCAACTAGAAGGACACCAACACAATCATTCCCAACCCATAGGGGCTCCCAAAATAGTCACGACATGCTAAATAAGGCCAAGTACAGTCACGACCAACTAGGAAGAGGCCAAGAACAGTCATGTCCAACTACAGGGTGGTAAAAAATAGTCCATCCATTAGGGCTTGGACTTTTGTCCTTCTATAAAGAATTCATGACTACAGTGAATTCTTCCTTTGAAATTTATATGTCAAACTACTCATCCATTCTTTCATCAACATGTCAAGGGATTAGTCTTATCACCTTTATGATTTCTCTTATGTTTGAAGGTATCCATAATACACAAGGAATAATTTTGTAATATGGAAACTGCGTTTGAATGTACAAGATTATGCTCGACGTTTCGATCTCTCCTCTAAGATCATCTTTAGGAGACTTTGAGAGCATGAGATATAATGGATATGAGAAAACTTCATTTAAATATTAGATTTTTGCTCTTTTTGTCCATTTGAGTTACATGTAGGTCGGCTTATTTTTATTTGTTGTCAGTATTAGGTTTAGTTTTTTTCCAAAAGGTGTATTAGCGAGGTCCATGTATCGCTTAGTTTTTTCCCATCATCCCTGTTCATGCAATCTGGGTTTAACCTAATTTCTATCTTTTCCCTTACCTTTCGTTTAGTTATATCTTACTCTTTGGCGATGATTGTGACTTTCTCCATGCATATATGAAGTTTGGCTAAATGTGCATGTTTGGCTAATGCAGATTTTTTAACCCTATCATGTTTTATATCGGCGCAATGTCCTTTGAGTCAGACTTCAAAATATCTTCNTGCATATTTTTTAACCCTATCATGTTTTATATCGGCGCAATGTCCTTTGAGTCAGACTTCAAAATATCTTCTAGTTTCACCAATGTAAACATTTGGCAAGAACATGGTATTGAGTATACTCCTTTATATCATTTGGGTTTGATTGGGTCCTTCAAAGAGTCTATCATTTTTCTGATGGTGTTTGGAGGTCTAAAAGAAACCCTTTTTTTATGTTGGCAAAGTGGTGGAACCCCCCTAACTAGCAGGGTTGCCATTGGCTAAGAAACCATGAACCAAGGGCATCTTAGCCATCAAAATCACTCGGGGATTGCACCCGGCCTGGACCGCACCAACCCTTAACATGGTTGGATTTTTTGGTATCCGACATGATTAGAACCAGTGACCTTCCAGCTTAGGGGGCATCTTAACCATACCCCAAAACCAAATGTTCTACATCTCGTAGATGAGGTCTAAAAGAAACCTTAATGTTCTTTTTCCTTAGAATTTTGGCTATTCTCTCCAAGGCGCCTTTTATGTATGGAAGGGAGATTCTATTCCAATTATCTTCATTGTTCTCGTCAATCTTCTTTCTTTGAGTTTTTTTAGCATTGTTTATGGCTGTGTTGATCTGGTTTTTATTATAGCCATTGTCTTTAAAAACTTGCGTTAGATGTTTTAGCTCGTGTTCTACATTTTCCTTATCACAAGTACTTAATGCCCTAGTTACTAATGTGTTCAGAACCCCAATATTTTGTGGAGGATAATGGTGGGAGTCAGTATGTAGATACCTATATGTGTGTGTTTTCTTCCTATAGACATGGTGTGTGATTGATCCATTATCTGATCTAGATATTAGTACATCAAGGAAGGGGATACAACTATTCTTCTCAATTTCCATGGGTAATTTAATGTTCTCATTGCGATTATTAAGGTGATCAAAGAAACAATATAGGTTATCCTCTCCATGTGGCCATACTACATCTGTATCGTCCACGTAGCATTTCCATGTTCGAGGTTTAAGGGGAAAAGATTCTATGGCTTGTCTTTTGAATTTTTCCATGTATAGATTAGCGACGATCGGGAATTTTTAGTCTCTTTAAACAAATATCGAAAATTACTTCTTTCTACTTACGTTATTTTTGGTTAAGTATTTCACCCTAGAACCATGTTGTAACCTTATGTACCAAATTGTATTGGTATTCCTTAGGTGCTTTGCATAATTCTAGAA
>LPNX011102527.1:6874-144185 GCA_001517045.1 Pseudotsuga menziesii
CAATCCATCTACAATGCAAATTATTTCACTCAATAGTTGAAAAATGCTTTCATTAAATCATTCTTTAAAACATTCATTAAACCATTCAATCATTCAACAGCTGAAAAAACCATTCATTAACTCATTCATTAAAACATTAATTTAGTCAATGACAGAAAAAAGAAAAAAAAAACAGTAAACAATTCAATAAAGCATCCATTCATAAAAGACTGATTTTGTGCTATGCTTTCAAAAATATATTTCAAATTTACAAAAAAAATTAGAGTGATGGATTTATAAAAGGCTTGTGCAGATATTCCGTGGCCTTGGAGTCCTGTGTTTCCAAAATTTTCCATTCACCCCATTGCAATGTCAGACCTTTCTTTGAGAGCATGTATGCCTCCTTATTTCACTCCCTGTAAACATGAGTGAAAGAGATTGATTCAAAGAATGAGAGAGAATGGGTTGTCTCTTTAAATAATGCATCTAGATAAGTAGTTCTACATTTATGTATCTTATTCATCCAGTTTATAACCACCATTGAGTCACCATATACTTGTAATTGTCTGCAATTTCTTTCATTGCCAAAACAGAGAAGTAATTTCAATGTCATGAGTTCTGCACAGTTGTTGGTTCCAGTTCCTAGGCCCAAAGAAATTTGAAAAAAATGACTTTGATTTAGATATAAGCATGCACCTCCTAAGTTTGTGCACCGAATGCACCTCCATCCAATTGCTAGACCTCCAAAGTGGCCGATGGCACTTTGCGCTATGAAAGAGTATTGCGGAAGAAGTGATGTTAAACTGGTTTCAACTTCTAGCTCTGGACCCATTGTTTCTTGTAGAAGGATAAATTTTGGTGATAGAACCTCCATCATCCTTTTTAGGGCAAGCTTTTTTTGAGTTCTTGGCAAACCCCTGCAGTTTAGGGAGACAAATTTCGTTTGGGCACCCCATCTGGGGTTCGCACTGCTCTAAGCGCCCTGAAAATGGTTGTTTGTCTACCACTTGCCTGATCCCTGAGTGCCATGCTCTAGGCCATAGAGAGGTGAGATGGTCTTCCAATCCCTTTCCCTTTGGATGTGATCCTCGCATTTACCCCTAGTCCTTTTGTAGGGATTTTTGGTTTTTGAGGGATTCGAACGTCCCTTGAATGAAGGTGGAAACGAATAGAGGAGGACAGAGTGGGCGAGTCATTTTTTATGGTGGAAGGGGAGGCTGCCTGGTTTGAATTGGAGGTACTTTTGACTACGGGGGAGGAGGTGCCATTTTTGGGGGGAGGGGGATTGTTTGTGATAGGGGTAGGAAAATATTTTTCCTCATTCAAAGATAAATCATTCAGATGATTGCTAAGGGAAGAAGTGTTCATACCCGGTGGGGGAGACGTGATCAGACACTATTCCGTGTGTTGAGGAGGCCCTTCTGCTGCTACTGCTCCCGCTCTTTTCGGTTGATCCAATGGTTGTTCTATGCCCTCCGACCTGAGAGGATTTTCATTTGAAGTTTTGTTCAGATCAGTTTCTTTGGAGCTCGGGGCCTCTGTTCACCTAACCCACTTCCTTCTTCTAGTTCTTGAGGGAACAAAGTTTGGGTAGTTTCTTGCCAAATATCTTGTTTCATGACATTTGTGGCATCGAAACAGGATCCCTTCATAGTCCAACAACTATCTTTTTTTCTTGTTTTGCCATACAAAATTAAAGGCTTTTGGAAGACTGGTTCTGATGTTCAAAGAGACTAGCATCCTCGCTACCCTTTTTATTTTCGTCTACTGAAACGAGAGGTCTGCTTCAATGAAAGTCCCCAGCTCTTTCCCGATTTCACTAAGCGAGGTCGGGTTCCATAATTCCAATGGTAGTCCTGGAAGGAGAACCCAGACTGGTATTGTATCTAGTTTCTTTGTTTTCGCATCGAACAATGGGGTCCACTGCTTTCGCTGAAACAGGGTTTTTCCATATGTCCAGACTCTGCTGCGTATGAGGTCCACATCCTCTTTGCATCTGAACCAGAAGCCGAACCATCCTTTTGCAAGCGCATTAATAACCGGGCCTTCATCTTGAAGCCCTGTCCAATTTCTCCTGGCCCATTCCTTCATTTTGCCCAGGGTGGGGTTTCTTCCTCCGATTTTCTTGACTAGGGCTAATCCATCCATCTCCAGTGCTTCTTCCATGCTGCACTCAACTCCACAAATTTGGATAAAATCTCTTCTAGAGGGATTTAAACACTGATTCTTTCATTTCCTGGAGGTGATTTGGGTGCCTTCATCTTCCGAGGTGGAGTTCCTGTTCGATATTCCATCCAATCGTTCAGCGGATTCTCCTATGCGTGCTCCCTATGCCACTGAAGGATTGATTTCCCTGTTTGGGGTTCCTTGTGGTTCCGCCTGGGGAAGTTTGATGAAAAGGGTTGCTGCAGCTGTGCTCAGAGGCTGGATGGAGTGGAATAATGAGTACGTGCCTCTTCTTAAGGATGGGTTCAATGGTCGTGCTGTGAACACACCTAGCAGCTCTTCATCAGGTGGAGAAACCAGAACCCTGCTCTCGCTTCCAGCTGTCAAATTTACCATCGTGTTCTGCACTGTGTCTAGGGACGGTATACCGGTAATTTCCAATGAGGAGAAGATGTTGAGCTCTTACTACCACGGGTCAACAGAGTTGTCTGCCATGTCTACCGGACCTACTCCTAAATTCACAAAAACCTCCAAATTGAACTGACTGTCCAAAACGAGAACCTTTCATTTCTTATTATATATTATTATATATTATATCTATTTTATTATTATTTTATATTATATGTATTTTATTTTTAATTATTTTTTTATAAAAAAATCTATAACGCTCGTCGGATATCCGATGCATCAGTGTCGGATAACCGCCGGTTTTGCTTTCACAGACGTCGATGATCCGACCCTAGTAGGGTTGGTTCCTTGTCAGATATCCGACGCATCAGTGTCGGATAACCGTCAGTGTTGATTTCGCAGACGTCGAAGATCCAACCCTGGTAGTGTCCGTTCCCTGACACTACCAGGGTCGAAAATCCGACTCATGCATTTCAGATATTCGACGGCTTTATAAATATTCTATTATCAGCATTTTGATGATTGATTTTTGTCCGACACATCTGTGCAAAATGTTGGATGACGTCGAAATCTAACATCGAAATTTGGGTTCAAATACTGTTGTGTCCCACCAGTAGTAGACCATGTAGAAGTGTGTCTTTCGAGGTGGTCCTGCTCGCTCTATGAGGACATAGCCATAAATGTGGTATGCCAGAGAAGGTTCCGTGTGTGACATCTAATGGACTCATGGATCTAATATATCCTTCTACCCAACCAAAGGGGTGGAGGAAGTGGGTTTGGATCTCGCCTAGGTCGAAGAGGTCCTCTGAGTGGGTTTCGTTGGGTATGAAGTCGATCTTGGGCTAAGCCAAGACCGACACACTGGAACTCGATGATGTCGAAGTATTTCACAGGGAACCCTAACACAAATTCGGCCCACAAGTTCGAGAGAAAATACTCTGGGACCTCGACATTGTTGCATGGAGGCTTGTAAAAAACCATGAACCATCTCTTCCTCCAGTTTTGTCTCCATGGCTTGAAATTACTCCATTCCATGCAAACTCGCCTCTTCCTCACATATAAAATCTCTCATGTTCTCAGATCTATAAATTTTCTCCATAGTTGGGCTTTTGTGATATTTAGGTCTTTTATATCTTCTTTGGATATATGAATGGCATAATGTTTTCTCATTCGATCCCTATATTGGCTTAAATTGGCTATCTCACTGTGGGTAATGTTGATAGACTCGATTATGTTTTGTAGTGACGTGGTGAGGGAAACTTGAGAGGGTTCCTTTGTGTTCTTTAGTTCATCACTCAATATCCTTAAGTGGTTTAAATCTCCGTGTAATTTATCTTTGGGGTTTTCTAGTGGTTCTCCATTGAGTTCTTCATTTAATTCAGGGTTTATTGGGTCCTCTGATTGGTTCTTTTCACTACTTTGTTGGGATAGTTCATTGGTATTTGTCATTATGCTAGAGGTAATGTATCCACACTATCAAATTTGTTCGATTTCAATTCATTTGCAATTTTTTTTAATTTTAGATTTTTATTTGAAAAACAATTAAAAACATTAAAAAAAACAAAAAAAACACACAATGCAAATAGTAATCCACCTATCTTATTCCAACGGCCGTGGGTGTCATTTTGGGGTGCTTGGACACTTGTTTTGGGCTCCTAGGTGACTCCAACTGTATCTTGCCAACGTCGTTGCACGCACGTGGGTTAGGGAGTGGAAATGAACTATTTGCTGTCGATTTTTTTATAAAAAAATATAGGGACATGTACGTGTGTTTAACATGTATGCGCTAAACACGCGTGTGTGTCCCTGTTGAGGTGGCCTTACTGACACATGTTCGCATGCCTAGGTTTGTGTATGTGCTCCTAATTTTCACATAGACAAACCGACGTGGAGTTTAGAATATCCAAAGCAAGAATGCATGCACGCGTCCAAGTGTGCGTGCGCTTTCCTGTTTTTTTTCCGCCCGCGCACGCTCCCATTGCATCATAATTGGGTAGTAGCTTCTTGCGAGAACCCAATAACTACATCAAATAAAAAATAAACTATATTCAATTCTATTTGTTTATAAAATCAAAATAAATTATAAAAATAAAATAATTCAATTAACTATAAAAAAATAATTAAAAGAAACAAATTTTCCACCAAAGAATTTCTTCCTAAATTTATTCCCATGGACACACTTTAATCCCTTCTCTTACACACCAATAAAGCTCCGATATTAAAATTTTTAACTTCGTTTTTCCACTTATAATGTTTCCCCAATAAACTAATTTAAACAAGAAACAACAAAACTAAAAATAATGGAAGAAATCTAAATTTAGCTTTCCATTACTTCTGCAGTTAAATTAAATAGATTGAATGTTCAACCAAAAAAGGCGGAAACACCATCATTTCCATCTAATTCAAAGTGGATAAATTGAGTGATGATATTTTCTACATCAGAGGAGTCTTTGGCATATTCAATGCTCAGTTTGGATAAAAGTTTTGCAAATTCATCATCATTCCTGAGCACCAGCTGCTGAATGCGGCAGGAATCGATCCACGACTTATTACACCGCCACTTCTTGGCACATCGCCCCTTCTAGGCATGCTGCCCCTTCTTGATAGATCTGTCGATACTCCTCACCAGAAACTTCAGTCCCGCCTTCAAATTCTTCCTCGTTGCCTTGTTCCTCGATCCTCTAAATCCCTTTTAACAAAGTCATTATAAAATAAAAGGGAGGTAACTCGTTTACGAAGATTCTTCCCAAAACATTAGAGAATATAAGGGAGGTAGTCCCTTTACAAAGGTTCTACACAATGGGAAGAGAAAAGTTTGGGGAGGTGTTGAGATCAAGCTTCGCAACAACAATTAAATAGATATGAAGGCCTAAACATTAATAACATGTGGAGATTTATCATAAGATAATTAAAAATTTAAAATACTAATAAAATTTGAATTTTTGAACTAAACCCTCTTTAGTTAGTATTACGTATTGTTCAAATTCCGAAGTGGAATATTGATTCAAATTTTCTTTTAAGATTAAAATATTTTAGGTTTAAAATTCTCTTTAGGGTTTGAGCACGACAAGATTATAAATGGGAGAACCCATTGTGTTTATAATTAGCCTCAAGGGTGCACCCTCTTTGTGTATTTTGGGAATCCCATAGATTCTCCTACTAGGATATTTGGGAAACACTTTGTAGCTGCCACTATTTGATATGTTATCAATCATTTTTGGTTCATAGTCACATTTGTTCAATACAACCATTGCGTTCAGGCTTCATCAAATTTCAAAACTAAAATATCTCTATTGCTCCTTACTCTTTTCAAGGCCTTGACTTCATCTCTACTAATATTCATCCTAGGGGGTTGGGTATTATGTATAATTGTAACACATTCCAAGCAAAGAGAATATGTCGTACTATCTTGGACACCAAAGAAAAAAAATATGATGTCAAATAACAACTCTTTGCACCTTCAATTTTAGCCAAATGTATTAAATAATAATTACTTGGAATTTTAAATGAAGTTTTAACAATATTTTATACAAGAGACTAATGAAATGACAAACATTCTTGCTTTCTGATCTAATAAGTGAAACATTCACGTTTTGAAATATAGAAGAATTTCTATTATCTTTTTAAGACATGCTTAATCCTGACGAATTCGTGAATGGTATCAAATTATTGACAACATTTAAGGAAGGATATATCTACAAGATTTTAGACCATCTCTAGTCTATTCTTCTCAGAGGAGAAAACCTCCTCCAACATCTTTCCTCCGTGGAGAAATACTATTAAGGCCAATTTCACCTATGTAATGTTTACCACAAGAGCATGGCATTTTATAAACACCCTTTTAATTTCTTGGATCAAGAGCATCCTTGGCATGATTAGAACTTTATTACATGGTTTTATTTAAGGAATTCATCTCTACGTGGTGACACTTTCTATTGAAAGTCCCACTAGGTAAATATGAATTCCTTAAATACAACCATGTAATAAGGGTTTTTTTATAATAGGAGACAATGCATTCATAAGAAAAGGGCCATTAAAAAGGATTATATGGTAGAAGGAATCTATTGGAATTAAGAGTATAAGTGCCCCATGAATAAGATGGGTGAGACATCATAACAAATAAGCTTTGTGTACAATGTGAAAGGTGGTAGGATATGAACTAGAAACTTATCTATAAAGAGTGTGAAGTGAATGGTGAACTTCCATTCACTTGGGAGTTTCTATCAAGGGAGTGAGGCACTTCATTGTGTAGATTTGTCCTATGATACAGAGTTTGTAACATGGTGGAGTCAGCCAAGAACTTTCCAAGGAAGGAAGATAGAAAAAATTCTAAAAATGGATAAGGTTAGGGTTAGGTATGTATAAGGAGATGTTAAGCTGGGATTGACTAGGATTTCTCATGAGAATTGGAGAAACATACCTAGGAATTGGGAACAATGCGAGGGTGAACTAAATCATAAAATAATTTGGAAGGAAGCTAAGAATTAGTGGCAGCAATAAATGTTGCATGTGGCCAACAAGGGAGACATACAACAAGGTATATTTTTTCTCACCCTAATCCTCTATATTGTTTTGAGAATAGAGTTGTATATTTTTAAAGTAGCAAGCATAACTTATGTATGAAATCAAAATTGTTACTTGGGTGTTACTATTACAACTAATGATCAGTTATTTAATTGGAAGAAAAGACCTTGGAAGAGATCAATTAAGGTGTGAATTCCATGTTATGAAGGGGAACATATAGGTATTAATTTTTTTACACTTCTTTTGCATTATTTATGCTTTTGTATGTTAAGAAAGTAGTTATGTGTAGATAAGATTTGCGACATGAGAATGCTAAGAATTCATGTATGTAACATAGTTCGAATGCATATGCACTAATAGGAATATTGAGGAATAATATGTGATAGAATGCATGAGAAAATGCTTGAACGCATGCATGTGATGTTTATTATGGGATAAGAGTGATATGTTGTACTACTGCAATGATTATGTCATGATCACTAAGTATTTTTTTTAATGTATAGCTATAGATAGTTAAGAACACGATTGAATATGTTAATGATGTAGTTTCTTGCAAAGGTCAATCTCACAATGGAATAGGACAAGAAATGAAGTTGTCCGAGAGGTTGATGGAGGGAATAAGGAAATTTACCATGAAACACCAATTGATTAGGTAACATTCGAGGTGTAAATCGAAACCATATAGTTAGGAAATTGATCATGCCTATGTTACATTAGTGTTGAAGGGAATTGGGTAAGAATTCATTCAGTCATGCTTGATATTTAATTGATATGTTTATGGTCATATTTGAATGAATATATGTGAGTGATACCATTTCTACTAATAACATAAAATCCTAAGATAGATACATAAATCCTTGGGTATGAAAAGATTTTAGAATATTTTGATGCATTCATGAGGTAGTGTGTCATGATTGAAATGATTAAGAGTTAATAGAGATTGAAATGAATATCATACTCATGTTTGAGAAATAGATTCCATGTGAGACAACCATGTGTTATGCCTTGTGTTCATTGAAATTGGCAATACTATAGTGTCGCACAGGTATCCCATGATATCCTTGCTTATGATCAATGCCTTGGACTACAATCTCTTTTCCAAAACTGAAGAGCACTAAAGCAATATATTCTTAGTGTTGTGTTAATTGGGTTGAAAAGGAGGGTATCTATATGATCAAACAAGTAATTGGGAGGAGCATGGATGACATGTCAAGGTGTTGCTTGAATCCTTGAACTCATCATGGAAGATCATACGAGCTAACATTATAACATTCTTGAATCGATGTAGGGTTGCATTCAGCGAATATCCATAGGTAGATTGAATGTGTATGTTGGAACATGTGTTGAGTATATAGTTGTCATTGATGTCAAAAGTATTCATATGAAAAAGGAATAAACAGTAGATATGGTAAAAGGATAAGTTCAGTGATGACAAAGTAATAACACAAGTCAAGATGGCAGAGTAAATTCAGTGACGGCATGGCAAAGATGATGACATGGAATATATGATGATGTAGCATGTGTGATAAGGTTGAAAAGACATATGATGGTGACCTACTGTCTCATTTTATATTAAAAGTGTTTGTGGAGAAAGTTATGGATATGCCAGAACTAGGGTTCATGGAGTAAGATTGTTTAGTTGTGGATCTGACCATATGATTGCTTTGCCCAAAAAATCAATGCGGAAAAAGATATCAATGTACCTCTGGAAAGTTTTGAAATGCCAACCAAAATGTTGTAGTTGTGTAAATAAGTTCATCTATTGACATAAGTCTGTTCCTTGATTGATAGTCCATCAAGCCATGGTTTTTAGCCTCTCACGAGTGGTTATAAGTATGAAAAAAGAGGTACTAAGTTAGTAAAAATATGATATATGATGGTGTATAAATATATGTCTTCTAAGAGTGTATAAAACTCATATATGCCTGTACCAAGATGAAAGGAATATAAGACACGGTTTTATAAAAGGATCCAAGTTGAAGCTCTGTTGATTGAATGGAAAAGTTGGTTAGAAAAATGAAGGGTGGAACTGCAAAAGAGTGAAATGAATGGGAGATAGAGTATATGTAACAATCGAAGAACAGAGAAACCATATTTGTGAGAGTGTTTATAAATTCTTCAGAGAAACTATATCTGTGAGAGTGTTTATAAATTCCTTATAATCAACAACATGATGAAATTCTCTATGTATACAAAACTTCAAAACTGTTAGAAACAGTGGGAGAGGATTTTCACAAATATATCATGCATATCCATCATGGTGAGATCCGCATTTGATTTAAAATTGATGGTTAGGAAGAATCCCACATAAGATCCAACGGTTGAGGATCAGTTTCACAAAAGATAGGAAGAAGGATAATGTTTCGCAAAGGATTAAGATAGAATGGCTTATATTAATCCTGCACTAGATCTAACAATTAAGGATTAGTTCCGATAGCTAGGCGGAAAAGCCAAAGTTTCGCAAAAGATCAAGATCGGATGGCTAATATTAGTTTCACTAAAAGAGATAGACGGTACGTAATAAAAAATGTGGAAAGGGAATTGCGGAAATAAAGTTTAAATATTATATGAGCCCACAATATGCAACTGGTAATACGAAAGATCGAAGTTTGGGAAAGACTCCACAAAAGATCGATGGTGCAGAAGAAAAATTGTAGAAAGAAGCTTGCAAAAAGGAGCTTGCATAAAGAATCTTGCAGAAAGGAGCTTGCAGAAAGAAGCTTGTGGAAAGGATCTTGCAGAAAGGAGCTTGAGGAAAGGAGCTTACAAAAAGAATATTGCAGAAAGGAGCTTGCGGAAAGGAGATTGGATAAAGTCAAGATATGATTTGATGAAATGTTACATTTTTGCATCCCGCAATCCACATCTTGCCTCATATCAACAATACGGTAGATCCCATAGGAGATCAATGGTGCAGAACAATGGGTGTGGAAATACAACTATGACAATCATGAAAATAAATTTTGGAAAAGTCACAAACCCTCATTCTGCAATCTGCATCTTACCTCATATCAACGATCAGGGAAATTCCCAATGAATATCAATGGTGGGGAATCATTTATGAGGAAACCATGGTGTGGAAATATGATTTTGATGGGGAAATATATGCATTAGATCAATGGTCCAAAGAGACTTAGAAATAGGATCAACAACTCTGATTAAAGCTGGAAGATGATCATGTGGAAAGAAAATAGAGAGTATGAAAAAATGCAACTCAAGGGTTAAACTCTAAATCAATTAAACATGAGCTTAGGATATGCCCATAGAAGCTTAAGGATGCTTAGTTGGGGTTGAAACAAATCCATCAGAGGCTTGTAAATGATTGCAAAGGGTTTGAGGAAGTCCACAGGCTTGAAGAGAAACCATGGAGAAGAAACTTGCGTTTTCTTGGGAAAGAGGATGCCTTCCAATAAAAGATAAAGCATACCAGAAGATGCTCTAAAAGTTGTATTAATTAATCAATCAATTAATTAAATTGTAATAAATAGAATTATGATAAGCGTGATTATCATATTTGAAAGGGCATGTTTGTGAAAGGGTGTGTTTCCAGAACAATACATCCATAGGAAACATGAATATACTTATATGTAGAAGTATGAGTGAGAGAAAGAATCCCAGTGTTCACATCAGACATTTAGAAACAAATATTAGTGGGTGTGACAGAGAATGGAGGGAAACAAAAACTATCATATTACATAAAACATATTAGGGTGGTAGGGTGGCGCTAGGGCAGGTAACAGACCTGTATAGTGTTGTTTCCTCCTTCCAACAGAAGCGGGTAAATAGGGTGTAGGAGAATCCTGTCAGTCATAGTTGAAAAAACATGGTGGTGTAGCATCCTTTCAGTAGCAGGTGATAAAACAGGGGTTCTTAGACTCCTTCCAATTGTTGTTGGTAAATAGGGAGGCATAGCATCCTTTCAATAGTAATTGATTAACCAAGTGGTCGTAGCCTTCTTCTAGTGGTAGTTGGTAAATAGGGTTTCGTAGTATCCTTTTAGTAGTAGCTAATAAACTAGGGGGCAGTAGCCTCCTTCCAGTAGTTGCTGGTAAATAGGGTGTAATACCATCCTTATTTGCAGAAGCAGGAAAAACTATTTGTAAATAACAATTTTGCAGTAATAGGACATATTGGTGGCCCTATTGGTCTCCCATGTTAAAATTGTGTTCTGTGTATTCTTGTTGTTATGTTTTTTTAATGATAGATTTAAAAAGTGGTTAAATTAGTAAAAATATAACAATATTGATTCAACCCTCTCTCAATATTGACCAATAAACCAACAATTGGTATCAGAGCAGGTTCCTTCATGACATTTTAACCATTGGAAGGAAGATCCCATTAAAACCACTATGGATCAAAAAGAAGATATTTACATAGTAAATGGATCTCTAATACTTGGAAAAGAAGAATACACATTTTGGAGTACAATAATGAAAAATTATCTAAAGGCATTGGGACATGATGTATGGAATTTAGTGATCATTGATCACTTCCACCCAAAGAGGACAAGGACTCCAGCTCAAAATAAATACAATAAACGTAACTCAATGGCAATGTCTTCAATCCTTGATGGATTACCTGATGATGTCAAAGAGAAGATAGGTGAATGTAACTCTGCAAAGGAACTTTGGGACAAGATAAAATACCTCTAAATTCCTCAACTTACAAAGATCCCCCAAGGATAAAACAGGTCTTGGATATAATCATAAAGGATCAAGATCCATCATTCAT
The DNA here is from genome assembly GCA_001517045.1 of Pseudotsuga menziesii. Lineage (NCBI taxonomy): Eukaryota > Viridiplantae > Streptophyta > Pinopsida > Pinales > Pinaceae > Pseudotsuga > Pseudotsuga menziesii. The sequence goes on from LPNX011102527.1 coordinate 18,683, forward strand.
GAAAATGTTGAAAATGTTAAATGTCAACATGATGCCTCCAAAGATACACCTAGGAAGCAAAAGAATCACAAGGAAATGAAGTCCAGTTATCATAATTCTTCTCATCCTCCAAATATGAAAAATTTCATAAGACCTGCAAAAGAAAAGAGTCATTACAAGAAGAAAAACCAAAGATTCTCCAAACATACATTCTATGGATATTGTCATTGCTGTCACAAGTTTGGTCACAAGGCTAATGATTGTAGAATCAAAGAAGAAGATGAAGGGCTGATAAGGAAAGAAGTCACCAACATCTCTAATGGGAAAAAGAAAATTATTTACACCATGGAAGACAATGAAGATTCAGATGGAAGTGAAGTTGAAGAAACTAAAGTTTTATTTATGGGCCTAAATACTCATGCCTCAAATAGTGACTCAGATGTAGAAGGATAAGTAGACCTAAGAGATGAACTTGTTAGAGCCCTTGAAGAACTTGAGAAATGTAGGAAAAAGAACATAAAGTCAAATCTCATCATCAGTGAGTTGGAAGATCAACGTTTAGATTCCAAAAAGGTTGAGCAGGACCTAAACCTACAGCTCAAAAGAAGAATACAGGAATCTGAAAAGCTTGTAGAAGAAATCATACAGTTCAATAGAAATCTTGATGAAGGATCTATCAAATCAAAGTTTGAGAATAGCTCAAGGATTCTAGATGAAATTTTGAGTAGCCAAAGACCATAAAGTGATAGGTCGGGTTTGGGGTTCGTTAAAGAGAAGAAGCCAAATAGTTTTCCTGTCACTAATCAATAAGGAAGTAAGACAATCTATGCTGAAGTACTATAAACTCCAGCTAAAAAGGAAGGAAGAAAGAAAGCAGGCTTAATTTCTCAAGATAAAAATAGAAATAATATAAAACCCAAGAGACCAAATAGATATATACAAATCTTTTTAGGTAATTGCTATTCTTGTAATAATTTTAGTCATAAATCCTTAAATTCCAGAACTGAAAGAAAGGTTTCTGAATACAAGAACAAGTCATCAAGTAATAGATCAAAGGGAAATATGAATATTTTTACACTACTCCAAAAATATGAAATAGAATGTTATAAGTGTAATAACCATGCACATATGGCAGGAGATTGTAAACTGAAGACTCCTACAAGGAAAACTGTTACAAAAAAATCTCAAAACATCAAATGAAATATGTGGAGAAGAAAGGAAGACTCCATATTAATTTGTCACCGTGGTCTAGGAACTGAAAACACAGTCTCACAAAGAATACAGACAAATATGCATAAAATTGGCAAAATGGTGCTGCAATAAAATGTTGCAGCTTTGTATAATCAATGAATAATGAATAATACAATACAATTATCATGCAATATGCATGAATTCTAGGACAATTTGAATTCCCAATTAGTTCATTCGAATTGAATGAATGGGTGTAGCTTAACTGACTATAAGCCACAATAAACACACTAGTTAACCAACTAATCAAGTGTTGATTGACTCAACTGAGTCCTAACTGAAGTTGGAGTGCAATGAATGACTGAGTCTAACTTAAATTAGCTCAGACACATGTCACTTTATTCCAACCAATAAGTGGTAGTGCATCAATAACTCCAATAAACTCCGATGAGGTTAACTGAAGTCAACTGATCATCAGAAGTGGTTGTAGGTGCCTGTGTTAGCTTCAGTTCATAAATAATCATTAAAAATAATTAAATAATGAATGGAGGCACCTTCACCACTTAACTTAACTGATTGTAACCATTAGTTATCAATTAAGTGCATTTATGACACTCAGATCACTCCTGGAGTGCTCAAGTTGGCCTCCTTGACTGAAGGTAGGTGTGGGTGTGCTCATGCTGATGTCATACAATGCTCCTTTGATGTCAATTAAGTCAATAAAACTTAGGATAGTGGTTTAATAAGGCCAAATTGACCAAATTAAGTGTGCATGGTGGGTAAATGTCTCCAACACTCCAAATATGTAGAATAAATAAAGATTTCAAATATCAGGGAGGTCTCCAAAGATAACGATCAGCATAATAGAGGAATAAATAAGGATGACATCCTTTATGAGGAAAGTAAATATGGAGATATAAAATAATACACTGATAAAGATGAAGGTGATGAATAAGGATGTCGTGATGATTGTGGGATCCTTTTCTAAAAAAATCTCTCGTGATTTAAAATAAAACCTAAAAATAACATAAGAGAAAGTATGAAGTAATGTGAGAGCAACAAAATCTGAGAGTCATGAAGACCAAGATGTCTGCAATCAAATAGAAAATAAAGATGATTATATTCACTTAGTATTTGAAGTCATGATACATAAAAATTGTTGACATTAGAAGAAAACTCAAGTCCAAAAAAAAAAGAATTCAGTTTATTGATAAGGTAGCAGGATGAGTTTAGCATTGACAAAGGAAAAGGTTGAGGTTATGAGTCTTTGTGTCTGAGATAGTTAGACCAGATAAACTATGTAACAAACTAAAGTAATCTCTGTGTTGAAGATCTGAATTTATGGGTATCTGGATAGTTGATAATATAGATCTAAAATACAAAAGAATCCAATAGTATATGCTATCTTTTTATATGAAGGTTTAAGTGCACAAGCTTAAGGAATTATGGTAAAAGAGGAAGCCAATTAACTTACATGAAGAATAGAACATTAGATATGATAGTAGGAACATATTTAAAAAAAAACAATATCCTAGACAGAAAATGGAAGAGTGTGAAAAAAATGTCGAGTTTAAACTCTATCACAAAAATGTTGACAAAGGATAGGAAGTACGGTGAAAGGGGGAGTCCATGGATCTATCAGTTAAGTTATCATTCAAGAATAGGAAATGTTAATATAAACGATAATACATTAGTGAAATCACCAAGGTCAGTTAAAGGGGAGATATGATGACAGGAGGAGTTTTAAAAAAGAGACAGGAAATCCTATATCAAAATAGGTGCAACATTGGCATAAAAGGTTATCCTTTGTCATTGTTGTCAAAGGGGGAGAATGTTTAGGGGTTTCCATCAATGCCAAATGGGGAGATTGTTGAGTATATAGCTTTCACAGATGTCAATAGTATTTATATGACAAAGGAATAACCAGTAGATATGGTAGCAGGATAAGTTTAGTGATGACAAAGTAATAACAAAGGACAAGATGGTAGAGTAAATTCGGTGATGGCATGGCAGAGATGATGACATGGCATATATGATGATGTAGCATGTGTGATAAGGTTGGAAAATACATATGATGGTGACCTAATGTCTCAATTTATCTTAAAACGGTTTTTGGAGAAATTTATGGATATGCTAGAATGAGGGTTCATGGACTTAGATTGTTTAGTTGTGCATCTAACCATATGATTGCTTTGTCCAAAACATCACTGAGGAAAAAGATATCAATCTTCCTCTGGAAAGTTCTGAAATGCCCACCAAAATGTTGTAGTTGTGTCAATAAGTTCATCTATTTACATAATTCTTTTTCTTGATTGAAAGTCCATTAAGACATGGTTTTTAGGCTCCTCACGAGTGGTCATAAGTATGAAAAAAGAGGTACTAACTTAGTAAAAATATAATATATGATGGTGTATAAAAATATGTCTACTCAAAGTGTATAAAACTCATATATGCTTGTACCAAGATGAAAGGAATATAAGACAGTTTTATAAAAGGATCCAAGCTGAAGCTTTGTTGATTGAATGACAAAGCTGGTTAGAAAAATGAAGGGTGGAACCGCAGAAGAGTGAAATGAATGAAAGATAGAGCATATGTAACAATTGAAGAATAGATAAACTATATATGTGACATAATTTATAAATTCTTCAAAGAAACTATATCTGCGATAGTGTTTATAAATTCCTTATAATAAGCAGCATGATGAAATTCTCTATGTATAGAAATATTCAAAACTGTTAGAAACAATCGCAGAGGATTTTCGTAAAGAAATCATGCAGATCCACAAAGTCATGGTGAGATCTTCATTTGATTTATAATCGACCGTTAAGAAGCATCCCACACAAGATCTGACGGTTGAGGATCACTTTCACAAAAGATAGGCAGAAGGATAAATTTCCACTAAGGATTAAGATCATATGGCTTATATTAATCTTGCACTAGATACGATGGTTAAGGATTAGTTTCAGTAGCTAGGTGAAAAATCCAAAGTTCCACAAAAGATTAAGATCGAATGGATAATATTAGTTCCAGTAAAAGAGATCGACGATGCTGAAGAAAATTGTGGAAATAACGTTTAAATATTTTATGAACCCACAATCAGAAACCCGCAATCCAGGAGATAGAAGGTTGGGAAAGACTCTGCAAAAGATCAACGGTGCTGAAGAAAAATTATGGAATTAAGATTGCGGAAAGGAGCTTGTGGAAAGAAGTTTGCATAAAGGATCTTGCAGAAAGAATCTTGCAAAAATAATCTTGCAGAAATGATCTTGCAGAAAGGAGCTTATAGAAAGTTGAGATACGATTTGAGGAAATGTTACATTTCCGCATCCCATAATTTGCATCTGACCTTAGATCAATGGTCACGCTAGATCTGGCAAGAGATCAACGGTGCCGAACGATTGGTGCAAAAACACAACTTCAGAAATTGTGAAAAGGCATTTTGGAAAATTCACAAACCCACATACCACAATCCGCATCTTACCTCAGATCAATGGTCAGGAAAATGCCCGATGAAGATCAACGATGGGGAATTGTTGATGAGGAAATCATGGTGCAAAAATATGATTTCGAGGGGGAAATATATGCATTAAATTGATGGTCCAGAGAGACTTAGAAATAGGATCAAAGACTATGATTAAAGATGGAAGATGATCCTGGAGAAAGAAAATAGAGCAGACAAAAGAACGCGACTGAATGGCTAAACTGTAAATTGATTAAACATGAGTTTAGGATATGCCCACAGAAGCTTAAGGATGCCCACCTAGGGTTGAAATAAATCCCTTAGTAGCTTATAAATGACTGCATAGGTTTTGAGGAAGTCCATAGGCTTGAAGAGAAACCATGGAGAAGAAACCCGCATTTTTTGGGAAAGAGGATGCTCACTAGTAAAAGATAAAGCATACCAGAAGATGTTGTAAAGTGTTGTATTAATTAATTAATTAAACTGTAATAAACATAATTATGATAAGTGTGATTATCATATTTGAAAATGAATGTTTTTGAAAGGGTGTGTTTCAAGAACAATATGTCTACAGGAAACATGAAGATGAGAGAAAGTGTCTCGGTGTCTGCATCATAAAATTAGAAATAGAGACCAATGGGTGTGATAGAGAATGGAGGGAAAAGAAATTTAGCATATTACAAAAAACATATTAGGGTGGCATAGTGGCTTTAGGGAAAGAAACAGGCCTACAGGGGGTTGTTTCCTCCTTTCAGTAGAAGCTGGTAAATATGGTGTAGGAGCATCCTGTTAGTTGTAGCTAACAAAATAGGGTGTCTTAGCATCCTTTCGGTAACAGCTGATAAACCAGGGGGTTGTATCCTCCTTCTAGTGGTTGCTAGTAAATACGGTGTCATAGCATCCTTTCAGTAGTAGCTGATAAACTAGGGGGTCGTAGCCTCCTTCTAGTGGTAGATGGTAAATAGGGTGTCACAGCATCCTTTCAGTAGTAGCTCATAAACCAAGGGGTCATAGCCTCCTCCTAGTAGTTTCTAGTAAATAGGGTTTAATACCATCATTATCTGTAGCAGCAGGAAAAACTATTTGTAAATAAAATTTTTGCAGTAATAGGACATATTGGTGGTTTACCCTATTGGGATTCCACGTTAAAATTGTGTTATGTGTATTCTTATTGTTGTGTGTTTTTAATGATAGATTTACAAAGTGGTTAAATTAGTAAAAAGATAACAATACTGATTCAGCCCCCCCTCTCGGTATTGACCAATAAACCAACAACATGTATTGATTACATTATGAGAATGCTTGATGATGATAGTATTGCATATATGGAGGATGATATTTCTTTAGATTTAATATGATTAAAATCTAAAAATGATTAATTATTTGTGTTATAATTCTGATATCATTTCATAGGTTGTTGTGAATGTTTCAATGAAATGAGTATATGAATAAATACTTATTGTTGTTTGGTCGATCTAAAAATTTTGTTAAGAGAATGGATTGTAGGTAGAGTCATGTTGGACATGGTTGTGAGTGTAAGTCCATAATGAAGATTGAATGTTATTGTATGCAAAGGGTCAAACTTTATGCAGCGAATCTCATATTTGTGAATCTAGTTTTTGTATGAAACAAATGTTAATGTTATGATTGAAAGTTTATGATGACATCTCATGGTAACTGCATGGGTATGATATAAGTGATATGATGGATCTATCTAGTGAAGGAAGATGATGGCTACTGAAAGTTGGGGAAGAATTCTACCCTAATGACATTGTAACTTTTGTAAATACCAAGAGAATGCCAAGCATGGTGTTATTCTAGGGGGGTTTTAATACCCCTTGTTTTACCCTTGGAATATATTAGAACCATTATGTAAATGTTTTTCTTATTTCAGATACATGATTTTTGTATCAAACTAATCATAGTGCTATGTAAATATTATGTTGATTAATATAAATGGACCAAGATGGTTGTATAAGGTGTACCAAAGGGGTTATGAATCTAGTAGAGGGGACGATGAAAGGGGGCATAAGGGGGATTGAATCCTTGATTTCGAAGTGTCATCCATAGAGCCAATACAATTTCTTCCATGATCCTTGCCAATGCGCCAATTACTTCCTTCTTACTATTTTCACTCAATCATTCATTTCTTTTAGGCTGGTGGGAAAGTTCCCTTCATGCCGTTAAAGAAGAATATTGTGGGTGGAGGTGCTTTTATGGAAGTACATAAGCCCCTTTATACATAGTTATAAGTTATGTAAAGCAGACATGTTTATTTCCATTCTATCATACCTTGGGAGTCAAAGTCATCAACCTTAATTCTCACACCTGCATGCTCGAGGATCCAATTTCACTCATGCTGAGACTTACACACCTTGATGAGAGTCATTGTCACTGATTGTTAACCCTAAATGTTTGCACAGTACCCCTATATTATGACTCATTACATTTTAATTATGTCAAAATGGGTATATTGGTGGTATTTTTCATTAGTATTATTATATTAATTATGTCAGCTTGGGTCCCTTAGTTGTAATTGTACCTCTCTATCTCCTATATATAGTAAATATACCTTTTCATTTGTATCATCTCAAATTGTCTTGTCTTGTGTACTTAGTACATTGTAAAAGGAGATTCCCCCTCAAATACAGTGTTTCTACTCATCTATTGTATTCATTATTAAGGTGTGGATTACTCTTTCTGGTCCATTTAACCTCTTTTCATTCTCTTTTTGGGACTTGGTTACACAACATTTTGTATCAGAGATTAGATGCTTCCAAAACGAGCAATCTTGGAATTTTCACTATATATTTTTTCCTACAATGTTACAAATAATGAAACTAGGAACCCATCTAGAAAACAAGCCAAAAAACTTGTGGTAAACGTTTCATATCTTGACTCATTATACGTTTGGAGTTATACTCTAGGGAAGTTAGTGTTTATGACTATCCCAAAAGCTATCCTCAAACATGTGTTCTAGGGAAAATTGTTATATATGGACCATGAAAGATCAAAATTGAGTGATACTAGTTTCATCATAAAGAATAAGAACCATAGTATCTATGGTATAATTTTTAAAATCAGATTAAAAAAATTGGAACCTTGGAAAGATGTACACTTTCTCTCTTCTGAAAGAGCCAAAAATAACAAATGTTGGGAAAATTATCACTACTTTTTTTTGCAACATCCAAATTCAAAGAAACCTATGGGATTGGAAAGATTACATTTTGGGATACCACAATCCAATATTTTAGACTTATAGGGGCCAAAATTTCATAGTTAACTCACTTGGAAAGTCAACTAGCAAATTAGTCTTCAAATGAAGATTTGAAAAAGGAATTCCATTTTTAATTTGAATAATTTTTAGTAGACATATATATTTAAGGTGAACCCAAGGTGTGACATCTATGTATATTGTTCAAATTTCCACCAAAAGGAGGTGTAAAAAATAACACTGCAGTCAAACCACCAGAGGTTTCATCCCTAACCTCTGATGAAATTGAAGATCTATCTTTTTGAATATCCAAGTTAGAAGATATGATTAAAGGGCTTGTGAAAACAATTGATTTATTTAATTTATAGGAAACTATGAGACATATGGAGAATATGATGGAGGAAAATATGAAAGATATTGCTCATCTCATACAAAATTAAAGGGAAAATCTCCGTATAGGCGATGATGTGTTCTATGGTAGTCATGAAGATAAAATTAGTGTCCATGTTGAGAAACCTTCCATGAATAAGAATATTCCAAGAGGAATTGATTGGAATTGATTCCAATAATGGAAGTAACCACAAATGGTACCAAAGGTGTATCCAACAACCAAATATTGTCATGAGAAATTTTGATGGCAAGGATCCCATAACATGGATATTCTACATGGAGTGTTTCTTTAACATAATCCAGGTGTCAAATATTTGGAAGGTACCTATTACATCTTTATATTTAGAACCTAATAATTTTGAATGGTACAAATGTATTTGTGAGTGAAAAAATAAGTCCATTATCTTTTGGTACATTTATAGAAAAGAATTAATATCATATCATGATGATGTTAAGAGAAATTCCTTCTTTACCCAATTGATAAATCTAATGAAAAAGGGTATAGTAAGTGAGCACATTCAACAGTTTGAAAAGTTGAGTCTCAAAGTGGATGGATTATTGGATGTTAAATGGTTGGATCTCTTTATTAGAACCTTGAAGGCTAACATCGAACATGAGGTGTGCCTCTTCAAACCAACATACTTAGGGAAGGATTTCATGTTGGCAAGGACAGTTGGAAGTAAAAGAATGGTGATGGCTACTAGAAGAACCACCTACAACACATATAGAGAGAATAGTTTTCCTTATTCTTACCCACCTCAAAGGTTGACACCTCAAAAACTGGAGGAAATAAAATACAAAGGTCTTTTCTTTAATTGTGACAACAAGTTTAGTAAGGGACAGTGTAGTGAGAAAAAATTATTCTACATAGTTTGTGAAGAGGAAGAAGAAAAATAACATGAACCATGTCAAGATAAAGAAGTAGAAGATATTACTTCTGAAGAGATGAGTTCCACCATATCTTGTAATTCATTGGATGGAATTAGCACTCATCAAACACTCAAGATTGAAGGGTATATAAAAAAAATAAAATGATAAAAATGTTGATTGATTATGGTAGTACTCATAATCTCTTTCACTATAAATTAGCCAAAGTTTTCAATTGCTTTGTAAATCTAGAACGAGAGTTTCAAGTAATGATTGCAAATGGAGAAACTATCATTTTCTAAAGGAAGTTCCATAATATGAATCTTACTATGGCTGAATATGTATTGAATAATACTATGATTTCTATACCAGTGTTGATGATGTTGTATTAGGGGTTCAATGGTTACAATCACTGGGAATGGTGAATTTTAATTTTCAAGAACTTTTCACGAAATTTTCTTGGGAATACATAATTTGAATTAAGGGGTATCAGAGGGAAGCCAGACAAGGTGATAATATATAATGGTATGACAAAATTGTTGAAAGAGGGGCATCAAGGTGTAATTGCACAATTATGCTCATCAAATGTTCGAACATCTAATATTCATTTTCCCTTGGATCTCCAAAGGTTAATTGATAATAAATCCAAAGTATTTGAATATATTCCAAAAGGTTTTACACCTACTCGAGATTTTGATCATGCTATTCACTTAATTACAGGAAGTGTTCCTCCTAAGATTAGATCTTATAGATACCATATGGACAAAAAAGTTAAATTGAGTGTATGGTTGAAGAAAAGTTAGAGGATGGCATAATTAGGCCTAGACAAAGTTCTTACTTTTCACTAGTCGTAATGGTACACAATAAGGAGGGATCATGGTAAAGATAAGTTTCCAAATCATGTCATTGATTAATTGTTAGATGAACTACATGGAGAAGTGTTGTAATCACTGAGATCACATAGATTACCAATAATAAACATATAGAATCACATAAACATATAGAGTCAAGAGACAAGAACAGATAGTAGAATAACATATTATATTATAGAATCACATTAGGGTCCATACATATACAAAAATGAACCAAGTTATTAACTGGCTCAACAGCCTATTATATATGATTACAAAATGGTTATGAGTAACTACTTGTTGGTTCAGTCAACTGACATGACCTTTGGAGGCCAACCTAATATGTGATTAGTTGGTTAAATCGACTAGTTGGCTGGCTAACTAGCTCCTCCAACATATTCCCCAAGAACAAAATATTTCTTCATCCTGAAGAAACAGGGGAGGTACAAAAATATTCCTCAAGAAGCTTCCTTTTCATTGTTCTGCATTCATGGGATATGTAGTCTAATAGGTGGTCTCCTCTATACACATACTTTGACTATGGCTTCTCCTGAAATGGCCAATTGGTGTTGAAAATATGCCCAACTGTGGAGAGCTCTCTGGAAGTCGATGGTAAAATTGGTAAGGCTAGATAGAGTCGCCATTTTCTCATGAATTGAGAGTTGTATAATATTGTTCATGTCAGGCCCCCAAAATTGGGGATTTTTTATCTATTGTGTCCTTCAATATTTTCATTTGTGGAAAAATTGTGTCTAGTTTGCCGATGCTGGAAAGAGCCTGGTTTACCCACTGATGAGATTGCCTCTTTAGATTCTCTAGTTTCACTATTTCCAATACAATATGGTCTTGTATTGTGCTCTTAATTGCTTCGTCAAGAACCTATTGATTTTCTAGTGTCTTGGTATGTTCGCGGGTTTCTCGAGCCTATTGAAAGACTTTGCCATAATGGGTGTACCAGCTGTGCAGTACTTCTTCTGTAATAGCTAACTCCTCCAAATGTTCTTGCAGTATCTTGTGTGCTTCTGAAAATGATGTGTACTGTTGTCTTAATAACACAGATGTTTCTTATTTTTTCTCTTCTTTATTGGTTTGTAGCTGTCCTTGGAGGGTCGAGACGACCTTTTTGAATAGTTGGTATGCTTTCTCCAATGGTTTGTCGGTGTCAGTCTCTTCTGGTCCTGGTATGACTGTATGTGTTAAAGTCTTGCATTTAGTTAGGAATTCAACTTGTTATGTATTTAGTTTTTCAATTCATTCTTGTCTTGTTTGGTTTCTCATTGATGCTTCTTTGGTGAGTGCTCCCAAGAGTCGATCTAACTCTCCATCTCTTAGCTCTGGTGTTTTGACTGCAGAATTCGATCCTAACTGTTGAAGGTGGATCACAGTCGGTACCTGCTATGGATGGTGGTGCTATTTTTTATTTTTCTCTCTTTTTTTGCTCTTATGTTTAGACTTATGGACCACTTATGATCCTGTTGGTACTAATGTTGGCTACTGTTGTGGTGTTTGTTACTCTTGAGTCGATGGATTCTCAGTCAACTGAACTTTTGCTGCAGTAGGATTAGTTTGCTGAATTTCATGAATGGGGTTTGTGGTTGTTTGTACTTCCAACGATGGTGAAGATGGTGGTTATGGATTATGAGGATATTCTGGTGTTGGTGGTGGCGACGATGATGGTGAATGGTCCAAAGTTAGAGGGGTGGTTGGAAGATGACTTTTTGACATGGGGTTTTCGACTTTCGGTTGTAGGTCTATAGGGTTGTCGATTCCTTCATCTTCCATGAGGTTGTTGATTTCAGCATCTAGTTCTGATTGATTATTACCTTCTAGGGAAAGTAATCCTCTATCTATCTCATTGAACATAAGGTTTTGGAAGGTTGGTGTAAATGATGAAATGTGGGCTGCAACTATGGTGGATGTCGGGTCGGGGTTGTGAATGTATGATGATTTGATAAGTAATATAACTGATGGTGGTGATGAAACTTGGTCACTTTATGGAGTGAGACTTTGTCGAGCAGAGCTTGAATTTACACGTTTATGGGTGGTGGTGATTTGTTGGACTTTAAGGAATAGATTTGCCAGATTATTGATAAATTGTTGAAGTTCAACATCATTGTCAACTTTTTCCTTAAGGGTTCCAAGGATAATTTTATTGTAAATTGGTGATATGTCCATGGTTGGATTTGGTGTTATTCTAGTTGGAGAAGGTCTTGCTGAGTATGGAGTTAGATCGATAGGATTTATTTTGGGTGGGATAATAGTTCTTACCTTTTTAAGCCTTCCTTGCTTTGCTCCTGATTTGACAAACTGCTTGAATTCAATCTCGACAAATAGCTTGTTTATTGCGGCATCCTCCAAGATGTTTCCAGTAGTAGCAAGTAGTTATTCCTCATCTTCTAACTCCTCTGGTAAGATGAGTTTGCACTTCCCCTTCCCTTTTGCTTGAGTTCCTTTCCTTTTCCTTAATGTTGATATTTCCTTAGCTATTTTCTTCAAATTTTCCTTTGTGATGACATATTATGGGTTGTCTGATTGAGTTTATTCCTCTATTTGTTCTTCTCCTTTCTCCTGTTCTTGAGTCAAGACTATAATGCTTTGTTCTATTGGTGTGACAGCGTGTTTTTCAGTTGGTACATTATCAATTTGGAGGGGTTTTTTCTCTTATGTTAGACTGTATTTCCAAGTGAAAGTACTAATATGAAGGTTAACTTCATAGTCTTCCTCCTTCTCCTAGTTAGTTAATGGTTCTATAATGAGTGGATTACTTGCTTTTATAGCCTCTGGTATGGTGATGTCGGTTTTGGACTACCTGACCAGCACTATGAATATATCCTTGACTATTGGGTGGTATTCGAGTGGCTTTTCCTTTGATGTCAACCCTTGATTGTGCCATATTGCTATGTGGTCAAGCTCTAGTTGGATATGTGCTGTAGAAGGCAGTCATCTTGAGATGTTTTGAGGCACCCTCCATTTGGCTGTTCGGACTTTCAGATTTTGAGACTAGTATTCTAGGAACACTTCGATTTATTCTTCTTCTATTGGGGTTCTAGCCATTGAAGAAGGCTTAAAGAACCAATGATATGAAACCTGGATGGCTCCAAGAAGTCTTTATGCCTGGCTAGACATAGGTGGTACATAACTATCCGCATTAAGAGTGATGGGAATCTGATTATTGCACATGATTCTTGGCACTTCTCGCAAATGGATTTGAGCATGTCAGCCATACATTGATCCCAAAAGTGTATCTTTCCTGTGATTTCTATGTATTCGATAGCTTCCATCATGTCAAACTTGAAATCGCAGCCACATCCTGTGACAGTCAAGCCTGCGGATACAATTTTGGCCACTATTTTAGGTGTGGTGGCTTGGACTTTCCCGACTATTAACCTTTTTGAGTTTTTGCCTGTCAGTGTTCCCATTAGTATTTCAACCAATCGTTCCTTGATGCCTACGGGAACAAGGTCTCCTTTGTTGGACAACCTAGTGAGTTTGTAAATGGTTTCGGCTGATATTTCCACTGGTCTGTTGAAGTAGAACTTCCCATTGTCGTACTGATTGATTATGAATTTTACAATAGTTTCCTTTGTTCTTCCAAAACTTGCTATGAGAGGTGCATTCAGAAAGTTCATAATGGTACAATGGTTTACCTTATTCGCTTCCTCTATCATCCTTGAATTACCCCGGTAATCCCATTCTTTGGTTTATGACTAGTGTCGCACCCATGAAACTTCCTGCACTTTTTCATTTTTAATGTTTCGTAATTGTTTCACTAGTGGACTTATGGAGGATTCCAATTCTTTTAGTTTGGATTTCATGGCTCTGGTTTGTTTTGGTGCCATTTTGTCAGTTTTTGGTTTGCCTTTCTTATTAGTTGATTTTCTCATAGGGGTCTGGTAATTCTATCGCTCTAGGTCTTGATGAAACAGTATGTGCTCTTCGACTGGTGTAGTATTTATATGCATAGTGGATGGCGATCTTGTTGATGGTGCTATTAATGGTGGATTTGATGGTAAAGGATGCTCTAATGAGGGTTGATTTAATACGATCTGGTTCCAGCGCTGCTTTTGACTGTAATCATGATGGGTTGATTTGACATTTTGATCCTCTTGTTGATGATGAAGGTATGGTCGATCTGTGGTATGTCGATGGTGAAAATGTCGATTATTGTCAAATGGTAGCCTACTATGCCTATCAAAGTTAATTTTGGTTTTCCTTGATTCTTTTTGGTGTTTATGTTTTTTTTATTTTTCTAGTTTTTATAGGTTTTTTTAGCAGTTAGAAAACCGCTTTTCTTTTGATTTTTTTTTTTTTATAGTTTTGGTACTGTTTTGTTTAGGCACTATTTATGAGTTTCCGAAATACTATGCCCTATAATGTTATTATTTGAACTGATCCATTGGAATTGATTTCTTTGACAATGTAAGGTCCCATCCATTCGGTATGGAGTTTCTTTGGTTTTCCTTTCACTCGACTATTGTATAGTAATGCAAGGTCTCCCATCGACAAATTCTTATTTTTGATGTTTTGGTCCTACCAAGCCTTCTGTTGTTGCTTCTGAATTTCTTGGTGTTGTATAACAATTAGTCAGTGTCCTTCTAGTTTGGCTAGCTACATTAGTCTGCCATTTATTTTGTCTTTGACATTGATATGCAGGATGTCGGCTATCACGGGTGTCTATTGTCAAAAATGTAAAGGAACAAATGATTCTTGGTTGTAGACTAGTCGAAAGGGCATTTGGTCAGTCAAATGTTTATATGTTGTTCTGTACGCCCCTAATACTACAGGGATTTTATCATCCCAGTCATCTTTGTCAGTATTGCATATTTTTGTTATACCCCTTGTCAATTTTTTGTTGAATGCCTCTATCACCCCATTTGACTGAGGGTGATAGGTTGTGCTTTGTCAGTGGTCAATTTTGAACTATTATATTAGTGCTGTGATTTTTTTATTGATGAACTATGACCCTTGGTCACTGATTAAGGTTATAGGGAAACCAAATCTTGTAATGATATTTTTGTATATGAATTTAGCAACTACCTCACTAGAACAGGTTTAGATAGGTTCTACTTCTGCCCATTAAGTTACATATTTTGCTGTTGTTATGATGTACCTTGCACTTGTTCTTTTTGTTGGCACTAGGAATGGTCCTATGAAATTAATGGCCCAAATTTTGAATGTTAAACTTGGGTTTACTGATATCAAAGGCATCTTTGTACTAGGTAACGATCGACCTAGACGTTGGAAATGATCACATTTGCTAATAAAAATTTTACAGTATTTGTACAGTGTCGGCCACGATAGCCCTGACTGTTAGATTTTCTTGCCATTTGTATCTGACTGAAAGTGTCCTCCTATTGGTCCATAGTGTGCTTCATGCATAATGTTTTCTCATTCATGTTCTAATACACATCAATCGAGTACTTCATCCAAACCCATTTTATATAAGAATGCATTAATGAGACTGTATGGTGCAACTTTCATGGATAAAATTTGTTTCTTTTTCATGCTCAATCCATCCGGTGCTTGACCATTCTCCAATAATTGTTCTATTTCTTCTTATTCTGCAGGAACAGATTCTATTCGGAATAAGTGTGCATCCATCAGGCCATCTTTGATTCCTGTTGGTTCCTCCCTCGTGTCGATTCTTGACAAGTGGTCAAGTCTGACATTGAATCATCTTGGTTGAACCACTACTTCAAATTCAAGTTATTGGAACAGTAATAGCCAATGACAGATTCTCCCATGGTGTAAAGGTTTGTTGATGAGGTATTTTAGTGCTTGGTGATCAATATAGAGTATGAAGGGGTTATCTAGTAGGTAATGTCAATACTTTTGAAGTGAAAATACCGTGCCTAATGCCTCCCTTTCTGTCGTTGAGTAATTGTGTTCTTCCTTGTTTAATTTTCTGCTACTATATATGATTGGGTAATCCATTCTGTCCTCCCCATGTTGTGTTATAATTGCACCCGTTGCTAGGTCTGAAGCATCCATATGCACATGGAACTTGATCGACCAATTTGGAAATCTGAGAATGGGTGGTTCGGCTAGTTTTATTTTTAATGTGTCGAAAGATATATCACATTATTCTATCTAGTCAAACTCCTGATCTTCTCTTAACAATTCTTCTAATGGGTAAGTTATATTCGAATAGTATCGGATGAATTTTCTATAATACCCTGTATGGACCAATAGTACGCTAGCCTGTTTTGGATTAACCATTGGTTTTAAGTCAAGGATAATTTTTATTTTAGCAAAGTCAACCTTGATACCTTCTTTGCATACAATATGCCCTAGTAGGATTCCTATAGGGGTTAAGAATATGTATTTTTTTTATATATTGAGAGATAATTGAATCTGTTGGCATCCTTCCAACTTAATCCTTAGCCACATATAATGGTCTTTCAGCATGGAATAGATTGTCGAATCATCAAAGTATACTACCATTGTTTTATAGATGTATTCTTGAAATGTTTTGACAACTATTCTTGGAAACACTGCAGGTGCATTCTTGAGATCGATTAGCATTACTCTATAAGAAAATGAGCCAAATTCACATATGAAAGTTGTCTTTTTCTGATCTTCCTTGGTTATTGGCACCTGTTTATATCTTGAAAATCCATCTATAAATAAGTAGCATTCATGTCCTATGACTTCATTTAAGATCTCATCGACGTATGGAGTTGGAAATGGATCGGTTAGGGTAACCTTGTTTAACTCTTGGAAGTCGACACAGATTCGTAGTTTTGTTGGGTAGTTCTTTTTCGGTTGGATGACCATTGGGATTTCCCATTCCAACTGGTTGATGGGGTAAATAATTCTGGCTGTCAACATATTGTCAATCTCCCTTTTAACTATTTCTTTATATTTGTGAGCCAATTTGTAAGTTCTTTTCTTGACAGGTCAGGCATCAGGTTTTATGTCTATCTTCATCTCGCCCATTTCTACCACTAATCCTTTTATGTATTTGTAATCTCACGCAAATACATCTTGGAATTCCTTTAATAAGTCGACGATTTTCGTATTTTGTTCTTTGCACGAGTAGTCGCCAATTTTTTCCATTTTTGGTCTATTATCATTAGAAATGTCAATTTCTTTAGTTTTTAATTTCGCATCCATCCATTCTGGCGCTTTACTTTCATTAATATTTCAACTACCTTCTTTAAACTATGAAAATGTTTCTATAAATTCTATTGCCGTCATTTGCGTGGTATCGACTTTGTCAGTTGTTTTGAATTTGAGTATCATTTTGACCGGTTTGATCATCTCTTAGTGATCAGTTTTCCACTAAAAACTTTTCCCATATGTATGTTCATTTTCCAAGTGGATTATTGTTGACTGAGGTATTTTTTTAGATCAAATGTTATGGAATGTTGTGTTTGGTCGGATTTTATTTTGTGTCGGCTTGTTATTAGTCGGCTGTAGAAATGTTTTTATTTGTTTTGTAGCTTCAACTAATTTTTTGTCTTCCGGTATAAAGCTAAAGTCCTTAATAAAATTTTATCTAAGTTCATTCCACAGGAATGTTTTGCCTCGTGCTTCTTCCATTTTGTACCACTTGTTAGGTAGGTCATCTAATGTCGAGGGAAACTGGTGTGGCCATGTACGCTTGTCTTGTTAACCAAGTATTCTCCATTCTTGTTCACATATTCTTATATGATTTTCTGGATCTTGCCCTTGGATGAAGACAGGTATTTGGGCTTTTTTTGTTACCTTCCTTCCTCTAAATCTTTCTACGAAGAAAGTCGAAGTTGTTGTCCTTGTTTGTAGTCTCAACTGATGGGTGTACCACCATTGAGCAGCTTGTCCTATAAACATTTCAAATAGGCTTTGAAGTCGGTCATGTTCACCTAAGTTCTTAGAGACTTGTTCTACATGGAGAAATGGTGATTGTCTCTCTTTATACTGAAGACTCTGTTTATTATCTATTTTTGTTGGTGCTAAAGAGGGATATTCCCTTGTTTTCTTTTCAAATATTTTTGGAATAGCTGATATAAAAAATCATTGTCGAGTTGGTTTCTTCTAGATAGCTTGAATGTTCCAGCAACCCCTTTCTTTTGTTTCATAGTTTTTCAACTTCCCAATCATACAATTCTGCATTTGATTTATATCCAACCGAGTCTTGGTTCCCTAGATGAATTTCTCCATAAATATTAGGTTCAGTATAATATTCATTATTTTGAATCTGGTAGAGTTGTCGACATCGACTTGTTCTTCGATAGGTTCAGTTCTCCTTGTGAAGGGTGAATGGGGACAATCACTTTTTGTCCATTCCCTTTAATTTTTATCCTTGACTTTTCCAATGAGATAGATTCTTTCTTTTTTCTTCCCCATGGGCATCCTACCAAGGCTAGAAAGGATTTGGATCCTTCCTTAGGGTCGATAATCTCAAAATCAAATTTTGTCAAAATACCTTTTATTGTTGTATCGACATTTCTCCAAACCCCAATGGGTTCGATCAGTCCTTGGTCGGCCATATTTAAATATATGACTAATTCATTTAGTTGGGGCCTACCCAACTGTTCCCATGTATCTCTCTTCATGGTATTTACTTGGGATTCAAATTCGAGAACAAATTTTCAAACATGGTACCCTTCTATTTTGAGATCGACTAGTGGGTCGGCATCATTCTTATCTTTTTTATTTAAAATGCATATACTCTTAGTCTATTTATCTGTGCCAATTTTGTTTTTAATATTGTGTATTAGATCAATGAATTGTGCCACTGACTTATATTTATGTATTAGTTTTAATAGTTCGTGAAGTGTGTTCTACAAATTGTCATCGACAGCTTCGTCTCTAGCAAATTATTGAAACATGCTTGATGCATCATTATACAATTGTTTTTGCTTTATAGGGTTAGGATTTTAATTTTTATCTTTAATCTTGCTTATTATTGGATTGTCACCTCCAGTTTCCGTTCCTTGTCTAGTTAGTATGTGTAGGTTCTTTGTGCAAATTATATCGCTTTTTTGAACACAAGACAAGACATTAACATTCTTATTTTTATTAATTTTGTCAAGTATGGTGGGACGGTCTTCTAATGAGCGGTCACCCACACCACAACTAGTACAAAATTTTAAGTTGATTCTATCTTTGTATGGACAATATGAATATCGGTGTCCTTCTTTATAGCATGTGAAGCATTGAATCGGCCATCATGGTCGATTGTCATGATTTCCAAACAATCGTCCTCGACCTCCAAATCCTCCATAATGGTTTTTGAATCAGCATTCGTATCTGTGGCCTTCATATTGTCGATTGTTTGGTACATTTTGTTCATTTGAGACATTATCATTGTTATGGGCCACAACATTTGTTTGGTAGAATTCCTGATAGGTTTATTGATTTTTCATATTTAAGTGGAAGTTAGCTGTCACGTCGCTCTTAAATTCAGAGATCGCACACCAAGAAGTTTTGCCATTCTTCATGTTGTATGGGAAATATTTTGTCGTATGATCTCCATGCTACTCATATATATCACATAAAAATTTTGTCTGAACAAAACGGACATCTTGTCGTCTTATGTCCTGTCGACAATTATATTTGGTGTGGCCGGCTGTAGAACATTTTGTGCACCAGATCTCTTGACTCTTGAGGTTCAGTTCTCGTAAGTATTTATGCATGATCTCCAACTATTCTTCAATTCATGCATCGACAATAGGATATGATGGGTAGTATTCATCCATTTCGACCTGCAAAGATTTTGTTAGTGCTTCTTCATATGTTTTAAATGTATCGAGGCTTATGTGCCATTGAAATATGTTGAGACAGTCCTGCAAGAAACCATTGAATCAATATTTGTTCATTAATGACATAGTCTATTTGACTCAAGAGGTCTTTCCATCTTTTATCATAACCTCAAACGGTTTCTACTGGTTTCTGAACTATAGGCTTGATTTTTTTCATTGCCAGATACTTTGCATATGGTGTTTTGAAGAAGGACAGAAATTGTTGCTTGATCTCTGCTTTGGATGCATTAGGTGTTCTTTCACTATAGGTCTAATACCAAGTTAATACTCTTTTGCATAGAGCACCTGCGAACTACACCATTTGTCTATCTTCATTTGTAACTTGATTGGCCTCCCATGTTGACTCACAGATGAACCAATGTCCTCTGGGGTCTTCCTCACCCTCATAGAGGGGAATGTGTGTTGAGCCATGCCCCATGTCAGCATCGATTTCTCCATCGAGAGGTGGCAGTGGCGACGGTGGTGGTGAGGCTAATGGGATATTTTGTGTATCTCTTTGTCCACATCTAGTCTCAATGGAGATTTCGTTTCCTTCAATTGTTTTTTTTGTCGGTTATATTTCAATAACTTGTCGATTACTTTCAACTTCTTCTGTCGACGTCCAACTGCACTGTTGTGTTCGTGAGTCTGACTAGTCGGTGTTTTGTAAAGTTGTGTTTGGTAGGGGGGCTCTCCTTCATGTTCAGGGTAGAGTAAATGGATGTTTTGGTTGGACGAGTATGCCTGAAGTGTAACCCAATTTCCTTCCTCTATTCGATGGAGTGACTAGATTATTTTCATAATTTACTTCATCGTCTAGTTGGATCCATGTACCAAACTCACCATCTCTTAGTCTCAGGTTCTCCTCGACAATGGCCTGCATTTGGGTACTCAGATTTATCGGAGATAGAGGTATTACCTCCTAGGGTATTTCTAGTTGGAGAGCTTCTCACTGCTTTATCCACAAATAATATTTCATAGGTGACACCTCTTCATCTACTCCTTCTTCCTGTCAGTCATGACTCGACTGTGGTGGGTTTTCCTCATGCTCTGTCACCCTGGAAACCATTCTTATTTGGAGTGCTATAGCTTTATCTCATATCTCTTCCCTTCTTTTCTACCTCTTCTCCCTTTCTATCTTTTGTAGGTCCGATGTACCTTTATGAGTCACTGTCCGCTCAATTTCCTTCTTAGGTTGACTTTTCATTTTTGGTGGTGGTATTTCTTAGGTTGACTAGAATCATTTTACTCTGCCCCAACACATGGCCAGATACCCCCCCATATCCTACCTGACACTTTAGTAAGCTCAGATTGTTCTGTCTATTTGTTCAGGAAGTACTCCCACTCCCTTTCTGTAATTAATTTTTCCCACACCCTCTGTTTTTCTGCCCAGTTAGTGTTTGCAGGTGGTTCGATGAGTGATGGACGAGGTTTGACTATGTGACATAGTCATCTGTCGATTAGAAATTTGAACAATATGGTTGGTAGTGAACAAATAAATTGCTCAGTAAATTCAATATAGAATCTTTTTTTAATACTTTCAACTGAAACTCTTTCCTCTACTGCTTGTTCTTGACAGAATTCGTTTGCAATTTTCTCAAACCACTCCAACAGATTTGTTCTTCCTCCTCGGATCAATTTCTTAAGTAATTCTTGGTCTTTAGTTACTTATGGCTTCATCTAATAGCTTTTTCAACAACTAAGGCATCGATTCTACAAATTTCTCATGGTTTTCGGTGAAGACTTTCTCCTTCGCCTAAGCAATAGTCATTCTGTTTCTTCTCGCGTAGTTTTGTAAATAATTTTCAATCTTATGCTCCCACCAATTATTAATCTCTTGCTCTGATATCATTTACGTATGGTCATGTCATCCGTATATGTACTACCAATAGCGGAACCAATGTTGTAATCACTGATATCACATAAGGTTAACAATCATACACATATAGAATCACATAAACATGTAGAGTCAAGAGAAAAGAATAGATAGTATAATAACACATTATATTATAGAATCACATGAGGGTCCATACATATACAAAACTGAACCAAGTTATTAACTAGCTCAACAAAGTATTATATATGATTACAAAACAGTTATGAGTAACTACTTTTCGGTTCGATCAACCGACATGACCTTTGGAGGCCGACCTAATCTCTGATTAGTCAGTTAACTTGACTAGTCGACTCACTGAATAGCTCCTCCAACAATAAGTTTAATTCACAAAGTTGGATCTTGATTTATGGTATCATCAAATTAGAATGAAGGAAGAAGAAATCCCAAAAACTACATTTAGAACTCATGAAGGTCATTATGAATTTCTGGTCATTCCTTTTGGCCTTTGCAATGCACCTTCCACATTTCAATGTTTGATGAATTCCATTTTCAAGACCTTCTCAAGAATAATTGTGTTGGTATTTTTTGGATTATATACTAATCTATATAAATTCTTGGGAAGAAAATGTTCAACATGGTGACAAGGTTCTACAACTACTCAAGGAGAAACAACTATATGAAAAACCTTCCAAATGTTTATTTGGGGTAAAGGAGGTAGAGTATTTGGGATATTTTGTATCTAATGAAGGTGTCAAGGTAGACCCTAACAAAATTAAATCCATGATGGAATGGTCGATTCCCAAAACTTCAAATAATATTAGAGGAATCTTAGGTTTGATACAATACTACAACACTTTTTTTTCAAAACTATGGAAGAATAGAAGCACCTCTAATAGAATTGTTGAAGAAGGAATACTTTTCATGGACTCTAGAGGAGACTCAAGCATTTGAACAAATTAAAGAGGAAATGCACAAATATCTTATTTTTACCACACCATACTTCACAAAAACCTTGATTGTGGAATGTGTTTCCTCAGGAAATGGAAGAGTAACAAAAATGGGTAACCAAAATGTTAGGTTATGACTTTGAAATCATCTATAAAGAAGGGAACACAAATGTGGTGGCATATGCACTCTCCATTAAAGATGAGGATGTTGGGGCATTACTTTGTGCAATTTTGATTATACAACCTGATTGGATAATAATAGTAGTGGAAGAATATAAGAATGGCCTATCTATCTAGACACTCATTAAAAAGATAAAAAAGCATCTCAATGTATCATATACTCTTGTGTGTAAAAATGATTCACTATGGTATAAGGATTCCTTATATATATGTAATAATTCTCAACTCAAACAAAAGATCATTTTGGAATTACACACTTCTCGTATAGGTGGGAACTCATGATTCATAAAAACGTACCATAGGGTCAAGAAGGAATTATTTTTGTATGGTCTTAAATTTTATGTTCAAAGGTTCATGGTAGAATATTTGGTTAGTTAAAAAAATAAGCTTGAAACAATTAAGACCCAAGGTCTCTTATAACCATTGGAAATACCTTTCTAGGGAGGAAGTCTCAATGGATTTTATCACATGTATACCCAATTTAGAAAGGAATCAGGTTATTATGGTGGTTATTGATAGACTCACAAAGTATGTTACACTTTTGTGTAGTCTCTCACCATTTTAATGCAAGTACAATTGCTGCAACCTCCATGGAAATCATTCATAAGTTACATAGAAGCCAAAGATTATTGTAAGTGATAGAGATCCAATTTTCACTAGAAAATTTTGAGCTAAATTATTTTATTGTTTGGGCCTATTGTTGGATCACAAATCTTCTTACCATCCTAAATCCGATGGGAAGAAGAAGATAGTGAACACATGTTTGGAAGGCTATCTTCATTTCTTTACATTTGATAAATAAAAACAATGGATGAAATGATTATCTTTGGCAGAATGGTGGTACAATACTTCCTTCCATACCTAATTAAAAATGTCTCTATTTATGGAACTTTATGGGTACCATCCTCTATTTTTCTCATCTCCCTTAAAATAAAAATCTAAATTTTAAGTTGTGGAAGATCACTTAGAGCACCAACAAGAAGTTCTCCAATTACTAAAAGACAACCTGTCTATGGAAAAAAAATAGGATGAAACAACAAGTAGATCAACATCGCAGTGAAAGGAATTTTGAATAAGGGGATTGGGTATTTCCAACCTTACAAAAATATGTCCCTCAAGCAAAAAAATAAAGATAATAAATTAAAAAAAAAAGTACTATCTTCCTTATAAAGTCTTACAGAATATTAGTAGTATGGATTACAAATTGGATCTCCCTTCATCTTCAAGTGTACACCCAATCTTCCATATTTTGTTTTGAAAGAATATAATAAGAGACAAGATACAAACTCAAACTATCTTGTCAGATCTTGATGAAGAAGGAAATTTCATATTGAAACCTTAACAAACCCCTAAAACAAGGACCAAAAAACTACTCAATCAACCTCTTACTAAGTACCTCATTAAGTGGAAGAACATACCAATTGAATATTTGACATGGGAATATGAGTCCTTCATACAGAAGCATCCACAATTAATCAAGCATTGGGGAAAACACTTGTATCAAGGGGAGGGGCATGTTAATCCCTAAATGTTGTAACATTACCCCCTATATTGTAGCTTATTACATATTATTTATGTAATCTTGGGTCTATTAGTAGTAATTGTCATTAGTATTACTATATTAGTTATGTCAGCTTGGGTACGTTAGTTATAATTATACATATTTGTCTCTTATATATAGTAAGGAGACCTTTTCATTTGTATCATCTCATGTTTTCTTGTATTGTGTACTTCATACATTGCATGAGGAGGTTTTCCCCTCAAAGAGTCCTTTTATTCATTATTAAGGCATGGATTACTCTTTATGGTCTATTTACTCTCTTTTCATTCTCTTTCCACGACATGGGTGCATAACAAAAATATCAATCAGATCATATTTGGACCTAGGTTTTATGCCTAGATATTGTTTTCTCCTCACGATTGGCATTCCCAATTTTACTTGCATTGAACTCCCATAGGCCTTGGAATCACTTGGCAAGATGGATCACATGAGGGACCCACATTGGTGAAGGGGATTCCGAAGCCTTGAAGGGTGTTGGGTGGGATATATTGTTTATCCTTGAATTCAAATTGTTTACCCTTGCATCCTATCTCTTACCATCATGTTCAAACTTATTTACCCTCACATCCAAATTGTCATCATGGGTACCATCCCTTTCTTGTTAAATTACACACACACACACAAAAACAAATACTCAACTTCATAGACATAGAGACTTACCCTCATGCTTAGACCCTAATCTACCCATAGACCTCGTTTTTATTTCATTACTTGTATCAATCACTAGAAATTGTTTTTTTCATTGAACCTAAAACTTTATCTCGATTTGTAGATTGAAGAGAGAGACATTTGTTTTTAAGTGAGCCTTGAGGCTTAAGAGCGGCCTTGTGAGTGTTGCTACTATTATATGCTCAAGGATACAAGGCATAGTTAAATCCATAGGTATATCTACAACATTATGCAACTACTTGGACTCTTTATATTCGCACAATAGAATCACTTGACAAGATGGATCACCTAAGGGATGTATATTGGTGAAGGGGATGCTTGATCCTAGAAGGTGTGGCGTGGGGAAAGTATTATGGATCCAAGGGTATGTTAGTTGAGTGATACTGTTGTAGATATTTGTATGAGATGTTGGGTAATCATGGAAAGAAAAATGGGTTATGGGTTGAGAGATAGAGGCCTGAAGTAATTTTCCTTTTCCTTGGTAGACCTATAGCCTGACTTGGGGACAAACTCTCAACATAAATAGTATATGTTGGATAGAGTACCTATGGTTTGGTGGAAAATGTCACTTACACATCCATTTTCTTGAATATTTTTTTTGGATAAGTATTCTATTATATTTGATCTATTATTTACTATTATTTGAATCTACCATGCTACAATGATTATTCATGTGATATATTATTCTAGTAAATGCATGTTTTATGGTGTGGATGAATTTTAATTTTATTATGTTTATTTTATGCATTTGCACCCATATCTATTTTTTTTTATGGGTCATATGTAGATTAAGGAATAATTTAAAAACCCATAATCATTCATATCCCCCTCTATGTTGTTCGGTCATTGGAATTGGATGTTATAGATGCAAAGTTTAAAGAAATTATTTGAAGAGAGTTTTGCAAACAAATTGGGAAATCCCTTGATGTGATCTCATCTTACCATCTTTAAAATTATGGTCAACAAAAATTATCAATAAATATTTGGAAACCTACCTTCGTTGTTTTTTTTAATTGATAAGTAACATAAATGGTTCTAATGGCCAGATCTTGCTAAATGGTGGTGTAATTGTACATATCATACATCTGAAAAAATTACACCATTCCAAGCTCTCTACGGATATGAACCCCTAAAGTGGAAAGAGTTATGTACAATTCAAGAAAAAATTGCATCAGTGAAGGATCATTTAGAAGAAAATAAGAAATTTGTTCAATCACACAAGGAAATCCTAGTAGTTAACATGAATCGCATGAATCAACAAGCATACCATCACCAATCATAAAGAGATTTCAAAACTAGCTCCAAATTGTTATGGATAATATCAAATCAATAGAAAATTTATCCATGTAAAATATGGATTGCATTTAACACATAATTTTTATATCCACAACGTTTTTCATGTATCATTCTTTAAAAAGTTAGGGAAACGTCAGGAAGTGTAGACAATGCTTCCTATCTTGGACAATGAAGGATGAATAATTCAAGAGATAGAAGCTTTTATTGACTATAGGGATAAGAGATTGCATTCTCAAGTAATCAAGGTCTATCTTATTAAATAGAAAAATATTCATGAAGAAGACACTTGGGATTCAAAACATTTCCCTATGTTCCATCCTTTGTAACTTACCATTTCCTTGAGGGAAAAACAATTTTTTATGGAAGGGAAATGTTACAAGCATAAATATAAATAAATATAAATAATTAAATAGTAAATAAATTAATATTAACATAACATAGGAATTTAAGGGACACACTGATTGGACTTGTGACCAATCAATTCTTATAAAGGAATGCCATCACAAGAATCAAGTTTGATTTCTCTCTCTCTCTATCTCTATACATACATACATACATACATATATACACACACAGAGAGACAAACACATACACATATACATACATATATATAGACACCCACACATACATACATACATACATATATGCATACATACATTTTTTTCAAAGAAAAAACTCTCTTTATTATGGTAGAATAAACATGAACTACCCACTAGGAACATTCATTACATAAGCATAATATTCACCTTCATATTTCTCTTGTTATAGGACACACTAAAAAATAAGTACATCCATTTCTTTTTTTTGGTTATAAATTTTAGTTATATGCATACATGTTGATCTTCAATCCGTTCATTACTTATTTCGTTTACTTGCATTAGGACTAGAGTGCCATCTTTGAGACCTTGTCTGCTTCTGAATTTAGCCCCTGATAAATATGCTTGAAAGATATTGTCTCAAAGGATGATATCTTATCTCTGATTGTTTTCAGTAAGTGTTGGAGGTGTGGCGCATTAATTTGAATTTTTCGATTTGCCTAGTCTATGGTCATTTTTGAGTCCCCAAATAATTGCATATTTTTTAACTTTTTGTCCAACTAAGAACTGAAGAGAGTGTCATCAATTTTTCTTTCTTCTTTGTGGATTGACCTGGTGTAAAAGTGATCTCAAATTTTGTTCTTTCGTTGAGATATAACACTCCTCCTGCTCCCCCAAGCAATGGCTCTCTTTGGATGGATCCATAAAAGTATCCCAAGGACATGTTTTGTTGATTTCTGGAGCTATTATTTATTGTTTTTTTGTTTTGTTTTTGGACTCCGCTTGATGTTCCACTAATTTTTGCTTTAGCACATTTTTGGTTATTTCTGTTGCAGTTAAAATGTTTTGGAATACTTTCCTATTCCTTGCTTCCAAAATGGTAAAACAAAATAGTGCATGGAGGGCTTCATGGGTACATACCCTATCATTGTTCCACTATCTCTTAAAAATGTGTTCAAGAGAAGATTCCTCACTTGGATTTGAATAATGATCTAATTTGCCGATGATTTTTTCCCAAACTGTGCCTTCATAGGCACATGAGAAGAAGAGATGGGTATTTTCCTCATTTTCAGATATTCATAGCAAGAAAATATCAGACCCATGGAACCCTCATTTCAACAATACTTCCCATGTTAAAAATGTATTACTTAGTGCCAACCAAAGAGTTAAGAATATTTTTAAAGGTCCCAATATTTTCCAAATTTTTGACCAGCACCATAGCTCCTCCTCTTCTCTTTGTAGTGCAGCTTCTTACCCCATTGTTGTGGAGTATCTTCCATCTTTTGCATTCTTGGTCCATATAGTTTTATCCTTCTCCTCATTCATATGAATAAATATTGAACCTAGTTTGTTTAAAAACAGTTTCATTCTACTGCTATGCTTCTGGATAGTACCAATTCTTGAGAGGATTTCCAAATAGTTCATTTTCTCATCTGAGGTTCTTGTGACTTTGCGTCAGCCAGGAAAACTATTATTTTATCTTTCAACTGAGCTCTTAGTTGTTCATACAGTTTATATATTTTTCAGGACCCTACCCAGGGATATTGTCCTATTCGTATGATCCTTCCATTGCCTATTTTCCATGCCACCCAATTCCCCACCAGAGGGAAAGAAATAACAAAGGCCTTCCAGCCTATTGACCCATCCTTATGTGATTTAACCAGCATCCTGGGCCATTCCTTGATGGAGGCTTGTGGACAATACTTAGTTCTCATAACTCTTCCCTAAAGTGTATTTGTGTTTTCTACCATTCTCTAGAGCGATTTTGCTGCTAACACCTTACAAAACAATTCAAGGTTCTTGATTCCCCATCCTCCTTGGTATTTAGTGAGAACTAGAGTGGTCTATTTTACTAATGGTATCCCTTTTGTTTGTTTACTTGCTGTCCACATAAATGATAAGAATTTTTTCCTTATTTTCATCAGGATTCCCTTAGGGATGTATGCTATTGTAGCCCAATATACTGGTATGCTCTGTAGAATAGCTTTGAGTAGGACCAATCTACCTCCCCTAGACATGAAACTGTTTTCCCACATGGAGATTATTGATTCTATCTTTTTATAAATCCACACCCAATCTTAGAATGAGTAGGAATTTGGTTTTAATTTAAAGACTATATATTTGAATCCCTCTGAAATAGGGTTGCTTGAACAGGGATTGGTTCATTTTCCCGTACAGGTATATATTCCTATACATTGTTGAAATCCATTCTAGATTTTTCTAAGTTGACATCCATTCCCATGTCCTTTTGATAGGTTTCCAATATCTTTGCTAGGTTTTTCCATTTTTCATAATATCCTTCCCCATTAGTAAAACGTCATCTACAAATAGCACATGTGTCAGCTTAATTAGATTTAATATATTAACCCCCATCAAATTCCTTTCCTCTCTGGACTTTTTTATTATAAGGATGAGAGCCTCTGTTACTAATAGGAGGAGGAAGGGAGATAGGGGGAAACCCTCTCTGAGACCCCTGGTTGGACGAAATAAATGAGAAGGTACTCCATTTATTAGGACTACAAAGCACATTGACTAAATGCAACCCAATATCCATTCTACCATCTTCGATGGCATGCCTATATGTATTAAGAGTAGATGAATAAAGGTCCAACTTACTTTGTCATATGCTTTGGATAGGCTGATTTTACTTGAGCAAATGTTGTCTATTTCTCTCCCTTGATAGAATGTAAATCCTCCAGTTTTAAAGAAACAACATTGTGTATCTGTATGTTAAACGAAAACCCAAACTTCTCTTCCACAATTATTTCACTCAAACTAGGTTTAAGTCTTTGGGAAATGATTTTTTCTACGATTTTATAGATCATATTGCAACAACATATAGGTCTATAATCCTTGAAAGTTTTCCCTCTCTGTTTTTTTGGTATGAGAGTTGCATTCATAGCACCTAATACCTTCCCTTTCCTCTGATATTCTCTGATTACCTACAAGATGTCATGCATTAGGAGGTCATAAATCCCTAAAAATAAATCCAAGGTAAACTACCTGGGCCTAGGATCTTCCCCTTCTGAAATATTTGTAATACCTTATTAAGCTCTTCTTCTGTAACTTCTTCTATTAAATATTCCCTCATCTCTTCTGTAAGTAGGCGAGGGAAAATATTTATTACCTCTAAGATTTTAGACATTTGGAATCCCGTTGGGGCTGTAGATATGTCTCAAAAATGTTTGACTGTTGACCTAGATTTTTCTTGAAAGTTCTATGCTATTCCTCCTTCCAAATCCTTGATTTCCATAATACTATTAATGCTTTTCC
Organism: Pseudotsuga menziesii; assembly: GCA_001517045.1. Classification (NCBI taxonomy): domain Eukaryota; kingdom Viridiplantae; phylum Streptophyta; class Pinopsida; order Pinales; family Pinaceae; genus Pseudotsuga; species Pseudotsuga menziesii. Next base: position 48,659 of record LPNX011102527.1, read on the forward strand.
TTTGTGAATCATATCAGTGAAAGTAATTTGTGTTCTTGTCCCCTACTTCTAACCATAATGCTCTACTCTTTAGGCATCAAAGTTGTTATTCTTCTGCTAAGAGGATGCTACGTTTCCATTCTTCATTATTCAAAAGTCATAAGTCCGAATTGGAAAAAGTTCTTGAACAATTGGAGCTATAAAGTTCTTGGATATTCTGTTCTTTTTATTTTAGCTCCTTTTAAAATAGGGCTTTCTATTTTTTCCCCGTTCCTTCGATATTCTTTTGATATTTCCTAGTTTTTACATTGTTTGATAGGGAGGTTTGTCTTCTGGTAAAGAAATAGAAAACAACATGGGTCGATGATTCGATAGTCCACCTGTTTGAACTGTAGTTTTTAGCACCAGTGTCTCTTGAAATAAATTCTATGATACTAAAATTATGTCTAACCTATTTTAAATTACTGGATACCCTCCTCTATTATTTTTCCAGGTGGGTTCGAGATGAATTGGTTGAATATCGATCAATTTATTCTGTTCAAATAATGTCCCAAAGTGGATTAATGCCTCTAGACGAGCTTTCTTTCCCCAGACTTCTCTTGCGATGAGATTTAGGTTTAAATATCCTTCTACGATTAAGTTTGAACGATCCAAATCTCCATGACTGTTTAATGTTTCTGAGTAGTTTATTATGCCATAAGCCATATACATTCAATAGGGAGAACTAGTTCCTTGTTTCTAGGTCTTTTAGGTCAATTCCTAAAGCTGCTTTGAAAGTGGTTGTTGAATGAAATATGATATCTGGACTCCAGGGTGTGAGTAGGCCCCTGATTTTCCACCTGCATTTTTTTTTCCATTGGCTAATATTTTAATACCCTACTCATTACTTCCTTCACTTTTCCCCCTTCCATCATTGTTCCTTGGAATGCTAATATTTTTGTCTTTTTAAAGGATATTATACGTTGGAGAGTTGTTAATTTGAAGGCCCCTCCTAACCCCCTTACGTTGTAGGAGAGGATTAGCATTAGGGGGGCTTGTTAAGGGACTTTTTAACTGTAACATCCCTACCTATAATTGACTATTTACCTTCTTTAATTTATTTGACCGCTTGTAACGGAGCCTTGGTTATAAGAGATTTTCGACTGATTGTTAGTTTTTGTGTCTAACTTTGGGATAAGAAACCCATCGAGACCAAAGTCTCCTCTTTTTTTGATTTGGATCTCAAATCATAAACCCTACTCATTTCAGTTGTTACCTTCTTCGTTTTATCAGGTTCCCACAATATTTTCATTTGTTCCACCAGTAAATTGTCACCCTCTTCCATACAACCTATTATCAGATCTACAATTTTAACATTATCTATCAAGGAAATTATAGAACATGGGTTATTGGGAAATTTATTACCTTCTGTCGATGAAGAAGTGCTGGGACCAACACCATTGTCGCCTTGTTCTTTTCAATCGAAGTTGACTGAAGATCATCCTTATATTCCACTATACCTTTGAGCTTTAGGTCTGTCACCCTTTCCTTGCATCCATCGTCGATTTCCACACTTGTTCTTCTTACATTCACATTCTTTGAGGGTGCGTGCAACTCTCCTTAATATTTTTTGACCCACACCTTCTTGAAGGAATTTTTTGTTTGGCCACTCGTATTCACTATGCAATCGTTTTGAAAATTCATGACCTATCTACAATTAAAACACCTCAAGGGAAACTTCTAGTAGTTCAGGTGTTGAGACCATATGCTTCCATGCAATAGTATAATAATATCTTCGAACAAGCCTTCTCTCATTTCTAATTTAACCAGTATTAGAGCGCATCTTCTATCAATATTAGTGGCCCAATCTTCTTCCAACATTATAAATTTTCCAATTTTATTACCAATTTTCTCTAAGATGTGTTGTTTCCAAAATTCCATCAGAAAACTAGGAAGAATCACCCATATTTGATGCAAATTGTGTGTTTCTCTTATGGCATTAAAATTTACATGCCATTCTTCAGTAATAGAACTGATGGACCCCAATTCTAGTTCCTGTTGAGCAAAAGGTTGTTGTCATCTTCCTTCTCTATTTTGAAAAGGAAGCATCCTCTCGGTATGATATGGAACTGCATTGTGTATCCTAAAACTGGGATCCAATTCTTGTCCATATAATTCAATAAATAATATTTCCCCATCACCTTGCCATAGAACCACCCCATAGGATTTCAGTGAGTGGGATGTCTCTTCCCACTGAGAATTCTGGAAAACCTCATTTTGGTCTCATTCCTCTTGATTTCTTCGGTCGATGAGGAGATTTTTTTTTCTATGTCAAGAGTTCCATCATTTCCTGAATATGATTTATGACTAAAAATAGAGCATGATGAAAATATCAGGGGGACATGAAACTGGTGTCTTATCTGCACATGAAATGACGTCATTTTTACCCATTTGGAGATCCATGTATGTGCTGAAGATTGGCCCTAGTATGAGATCCTCCTCATAGTCTACTATATCTTCATACATTGTGATATGTATGTTAAGCGTGGTTGTTTCCAAAGGAAAAAATAACTTTAAAAGATAAAATACCCCCTTTTCCAAATTAAAAACATCGAATCTTCACCAAAATAAAAATGTCAAACCTTCGCTCCTCCTCCAAAAAATCTAGAGATACCTTACACACACACACATTGCAAGTTAATTCTCCATATATATGGAGAGTAAAACATGGTTGTTTATTGGGTGAACAATAAAATTAAGATCAAAGACCCACATCTGCAGCAACTCCTTCAAGCTATCCGAAGGATTTTCAAATCTTTTTATGCCTTTTCCATGACACGTGTGTACATGGAATTGAACACATAAGAATATAAATTATCAAAAAATACTCTTCTTTTGGTGCTTAGTCAAACAAATATAGAATAGGTTCAACAAGGGTAACATTTTAAAAATGTAAAGGGACAATTTTTGTAAGAAAGAATAAGAAGAAGGCTGATGTAATGAAGTCTTATGCAACTGTGATGTGCCTTCATGTAAAGGAAGACATTGAAAAATAAATGAAATCAAGAGTTTTATGCATCACTAAATGTAGGTCCTATGGGGAAAATTCATGAGCACCCTTCTTGGATGATTGATTTCCATATAGAATATATTATGAAAGGAGGTCTTATGAAACTATGACGTGCCTTCATGCAAAGAAATACTTTGAAATATAAATGATAACACTGAATGTATGTCCTTTAGGGACAATTCAGGATCATTCTACCTGAATGATTGATATTTTCCATTTGGAAGATATATATATATATATTTGTGTGTGTGTGTGTGTATTTCAAGTATGGATTAACATCTATAACATATAAAAACCCGATCAAGTTGTGCAATTCTAACATAACCAGAGTCTTAGGCTTCCGTAACAATGAATGGTCCCATTCAACACATCTGAATATTTCCTAGATTCTTCAAAAACTTGTTTTCATATAGTAGAATGTGGTCACCTTTTGTGAAATGCTTCATCTTCATGTGGTGATCATGCCAATACTTTTGTCTTTCTTTCATAACATTTCCATATGTTTCATCCTCCGTAACTTACCATTGCTTTGAGGAAAACCAAAATTTTATTGAAGGGAAATGTTACAAGCATAAATATAAATCAATATAAATAACTAAATAGTTAATAATTTAATATTAACATTAAATATGAATTGAAGGGACACACTGATTGGCCTCGTGACCAGTCAATGCTTATAATGGCACACAATCACAAGAATATTTGTATTCTGTGTGTGTGTGGAAAGTATGGATTAGTGTCTATAACATATAAAATATCCATCGAGTTGTGCAAGCCTAACAGACCAGAGTCTTGGAATTCCGCAAGAATGAATGGTCCCAATCAATGCATCTGAAGCTTTCCTATATTCTTTAAAAACTTGTTTTCATATAGTATAATGTGTTCACATTTTGTGAAATGATTCCTCTTGATGTAGTGATCATGCCAGTATTTATGTGTTTCTCTCTCCATGTTTGTGTGATATTCATCTAAAAAGTAGATTCTTCTAATTCTATAATTATGCTACTCTTTTTGCAATTGAATCTTCTGCAATTGAATCTTCCTTTCTGTGTGATGTACATATTGGGAACAACAAATTCAATATCAACTACTACTTATATTTCGTACACCAGCTAGAAGGGGGTATGCTTGTGTAATTTATTTTTTGTGGTATTGTATTCCCATAATACTAGAAGAACTCATTCATACCAATCATCCCATTTTACACAACACACCTTTGATAATCTTGTCTCCAAAATCTTGTTAAAGGATTCAACTTACCATTTTCTTGCGGGTGATATGGAATGCTCAAATGGTGATGTATGAGAAACTCCTCTATTAATGCCACAATTTAATGACTCATAAAATACATTCCCTAATCTCTAGTGAGGATTATAGGAAACCAAAGCAAGTAATGATGTTCTCATATATGAATCAAGATGTTGTTTCTATGGAACAATCATGTACTAGTGATGTTTCATCCCACTTTGACAAATAGCTTGTTGGGGTAATGATGTAATGATATTTCAAGTGTTTCATGGGGGGGTTAATGCATGCATTAAATTCAACCAACCACTTATTAAATGGATTAAGGGAATGGACTAGATGGAGTGGGAGATCATATATTCGGAAATGAATCCTAACTCGCTAACAAACATCACATTCTCTAGCATAGGATTTAGCATCATTAAAAACAGTTGGCCATCATAAGCCTTCTTGTAAAACTTCATTCTAGTATGTTTTCAACCAACACCCCCCCCCGAAAATCCTATGTGGAATTCCCATAATATACCTTTTCATTCATGATATAGGACACATCCGTGTAAGATTCCATGATATCTGATCTTTCAAAGTTATCCTATGATCATTTGATATTTTGCAGCTTGTAAAATAAGATGATGTTTTTTGGTTGCAATATAGTATTTCATTGCTATTCATATTGTAAAAAACAAAGTAATCTCTTAAATGTGAATTGTAATGGATTCAACTCTCAATAAGGATGCATCACGTAACTGATTATGGATCGATGCTTCAGATTCACATGTTTCTATTCATGAAAGATGATCTAGTCAGTGATTATGGTTTCCAGGATGATTGAATATGTTGAGAGATCGATTGCTAATATGGTATTGAAGAGGCATGATCATGAGGTCGTCACATATTCATGTTGATCAATGAGTTATCATAAATGGGTAAATTGAAGATGCTTTGAAAATATTTGACAGAATGATGGAAGTTGGATTTAACTAGTTAGACCCATGTGTTTGTAAAAAAATGTTAAATGCCATTTGATGTAAATTATATGAAGCTCATAATCTCTTCCAAGAATTAGTGGATGGATACCTAAGTGTTTTTATTGCAACATATCATGTAGAGGGGTTTGGTAATGAAAAGGTAGTTTGGGAGGTGAAACAAGGTTTTCATAAAATTTTGGGAAAGGGAAATTTGACTGAGGAGTGTTAGGCATGACTTGGTAGGAAACCACATGAACTAAATTTGGATACTGAAGAAAATATAGTTCTATAATTTTTTGGGGCCAATTCTAATGTCCTACTATAGACTAGTCCTATACATTTTGAGAGTCTTAATTGATGAAAATTGTAGACAATTTGCATTCGACTAGTTTTCTTTTATTTGTACACATCCTAGATCCTTTCTTTGTACAAAGGGTTATCCTTTCAAGATTGGACCATATCTCAAGATCATATCCATATTTAAAACACTTGTCAATTTCAATGCAAATATTTTTTTAGAGATCACATTGGTTTGTATAAATCATTTGTTTTGTACATAGGGAAATCCTTTGTATCATATATGAAGATTGTATCCCTCTTTGCAACACACCTCAATAACAATTTGAATGTAAATAAATAGTATAGAGATTTCATGTCATTTTAAAATAGATTTTATTTAAATTAATATATTTTTAAACAAATACCATGTCCAACCAGGGGCTTTTAGCCATATCAAGCTACTTGTCTAGTGGGAAAAAATAAATATCAAGTCTTGAATTTTTCTTTTTTAAAGACATCCAATACTATATTGAACCCATTACCTAGTGCCTCTCACTGGGAAGGTTTTCCCAACTTGTTGAGGAACATCACATGCTCTAGCATAGGATTTATCATCATTAAAAATAGTTTTCCACCATAATCCTTCTTGTAAAACTTTCCTTCTAATAGAATTTCCTTCGATGTGCTCCCCTACAAATCCTATGTGGAATTCCCATAAGATATCTTGTTGTTCATTATCTGGGATGCATCTATGTAAGATTACATGATACCCAATATGAAATAATTATCCTGCGATCAACTAATATTCCATGGATCATACAACAAGATGACATTTTGGGGTTGTGGTATAGTATTTTGACACCATTACTATTGTAAGAAACAAACAAATATATTCTATGTAATATGAAATGGATTCAAATCTAAACAATGATGCATTAGATATGTGGTCATCAATCAATTCTTAAGATTCACATGTTTCTAGTCATGAGAGAGGACCTAGTCCATGATTAATATTTCAATGATGATTGAATATGTTGAGAGGTTTATTAATGAGATAGTAGTGAAGATACATGATCATGAGGTGGTCACATATGCATGTTGTTCAATGAGTTATTAGAAATGGGTAAATTTAAAGAGGCCTAAAAAATAATTAAAAAAAATATCTCCAAATATGAAATTGCAACCCTTCGTTTACTTAATGAAAACCCCAACACTATCATTCTAAAAGCTAATAAAGGTAACACTTCCATAACTATGAACGCCTTTACAAAAAAAATTCCTTGATCATTGATCTTCATCCTCTTATAAACTTGTGTTCATAAACCCCCTCAACAAAATCCTTAACCTTGTATCCAATGCTATCAAATCCTCTGGGCCTAGATCCAACCCTAAAAAAGTAGCTTCTTCCCCACAATCCTCAACCCTCGATTTTTTTTGTCAACCTAAATTTCATAAAAGAGATAATCCCCTTAGACCCATCGTTAGTACCATTAGGTTGTATGACCCGACCCGGTCCTTAGTTTAAAAATAATCTAACATTTAATGTTTTTTTATCAACTAGTTCTAAATTAACTTCCTAACTTGTTTGATTCATCTAAAATTTTCATGCAGGTATAAAACAAATAAAAATTTGGGTACAACAATATTATAGCATATGATATTCATAACTTTTTTTGTAAAATCAAATTGACAAGATAATATACTCATTGTGATAGAGTAATATACTAATTGAGGCATGTTCAAAAATATCTTCCTTGATTTATAATTTGAAACATTATTTAAAATACTTGTAGATTTAGCAGTTTGTTCCTTTAGTAATTCGTCACTTCGAGCTCCCTTCGAACTCCTTGGTTGTGCAACCTACAAGCCCTTTAACAGTAACAAAAAACTCACCTGACCAAACCAATATGGCACCCTTCCATCTAGGATAGTCTCTTTGACTTCCTAGCTATAATAAATCACTTCTTGGACCCCCGATCCAAAAATTTGAGTACGGTCCAACTAGTGATAAAATCTCCCTTTCCTTTGAAAATTTCCAAAATGGATTTTTCTCCTCTTCCACCTTTTTTCTGATCCACCCAAAACCCACACATTCTAGCCCCCTATAACCTACTCCTCACTGACTCTTCCTGCCTTCATTACTCCTTATCCCCTTCATTAAATTTTTTTTAACCCCCTCCTGTCCATTCTGTGAGGGTTTATCCCCCTTGTTAACAATCAAACTGTACCCAGGTTGTGAAAGGTAAATCCCAAGGTAACAACAAAAACCACTTTAGAATGTATTTCTCACCTAATACATTCAAAGAGGAATCTCTCTCTATTTACCAAATTTTTATACTGAAGATATTCATTCAATGATATTCAGAAGGTCATATTTTTGATGGGACAAATAGGACAAGTTTGTTTTAAAAGATTTGTTGGGACAGTCATGGAGGAGACCATTGGGAAATGGAGTCAACAATCAAATCTGAAATAGGTCGCAGGAGGTAGGGTTTTGAAAAGGTTTATGGAAAGAGGAAAGGCAGACACCATTTCCTCAATATGTAGGTATTAGCAGGTTGATTAGTAGACAGTCGGAGACATACCATCAAACAGAGCACCTAACCAAGGTGAATTCTGCTGAAAGATGACTTTATCTACTTGATTGCTTTGACAGAATGGGTATCCAATCCCATTCCTATTGATAAGAAGCAAGGGAAAATACACGTATACACTGAATTTCATGACCTAAATAAAGCATGTCCCAAGGAAAACTACCCCACGCCCTTTATAGTTCAAATTATTGATGCTTGTACGAATATCAAGGTTTTTTCATCTATGGATAGTTTTTCTGGATACAATCAAATCCAAATCAAGACAGACGACCAACACAGAATGAATTTTATCTGTCCATGGGATACCTTTGCATATAAGAAAATTTCCTTTGGTTTGAAAAATGTCGAGGCTACCTTTCAGAGGGGAATGAATTTTTCTTTCCACGACATTAATAACATTGTGAAGTCATACTTAGATGATCTTCCTGCTCACTCTCGCAAGAGGAGGGACCATCTAGATCACCTTGGCTTAATTTTTGAGCGATGTTGGAATTACAAAATATGCTTGAATTCCCACAATCGTGTTTTCTACGTTGATTCAAGAAGGCTACTTGGGTTTATTGTGTCAAACAAAGGAATTACAGTGGATCCTTTGAAAGTTGAGGCCATTGTAAATTTTTCTCCTCCTCGTTCTATCAGGCAAATTCAAATCCTGCAAGGGAAATTTAATTTTATTCAACATTTTATAGTAAACTATGCCAAGAGAACTAAAGGTTTCATGCACTTGCTTAAGCAGGAAACTCCATTTGTATGGGATGAAACCGCACAACTTGCATTTGAGGTATTGGAAAAAGCTTTTCTATCAGCTCCTTTGTTATGTCCACCAGATTACTCTAGAGACTTTATTTTGTATCTAGTTTCATTAGATTTTACCATTGGGGTAGTATTGGTTCAAGAGGATGACAAGATCCAAGAGCATGTTGTCTATTATCTCAGTCGTGCATTAGCTGGTCCCAAAATTTGATACTCCCATGTCGAGAAGTTAGCATTAGCATTTGTTTATGTTGTTCAGAGGATGTGTCACTACATTTTACTAAGGACAACCACTGTAGTGGAATATGTAAATCCTTTTCAATATGTTTTTTCCTGACACATAATTGAGGGAAAATTCATTACATGGGTCATCATTCTCCAATATTTTGACTTGGATTTCGAGTCTACCAAATCTAAAAAGTCCTTAGTTTTTGTTGAGTTTATCTCATAATTTCCTAGTGAAGAAAATGTAGTGGTGGAGGATGAATCATTCCTAGATGAGTATATATTTTTGATTTCCACCTCTGGTCCCTACTATGGATATATACTTATATATCTCCAGACTTTCAAGTTTCATGCGTCCTTCTCGAGGGAAGAGAAATGTAAACTGCATATGAATGCAAAAAACTACCTGATCGTAGGTGATACCTTGTATCGAAGAGGGGTGGATTCTATTTTGCGTCGGTGCCTCATCCACGAGGAGGTTGAGCATGTACTGAATGATTCCCATAGCGGAGCGTGTGGGGGTCATTTATCTGGGTTACAAATGGCCCATAAAATTTTACGTGTTGGTTATTTTAGGCACACAATATTTAAATATTCTATGGAAGCTATCAAGAGCTGTCATCTGTGTCAGCTCTACACCAGGAAAATGTGGTCACATCCTACTCCATTTTTTACCGTCATTGCAGCAGGACCCTTCACTAAGTGGGGGGTGTATTACGTGACATGAAATCTAGTTTCGATCAGGGGGCACAAATATATCATTATTGTTGTTGATTACTTCACCAAGTGGGAAGAGGCAATGCCTACCTTAAAAGAATATGGAGAAATGTCAACTTCCTTCATGTTTAACCAGATCATTACTCATTTTTAGTATTCCAAAGGATATTGTCACTGACCATGGATTTCATTTTCAGAATAGTATGCTGACTGAGATGACTACTATGCTAGGGTTCAAGCAATACCACTCATCTTCCTTCTACCCGCAAGTGAATGGCCAAGTAGAGGCTGTATATAAGACCATGAAGACCATTTTAAAGTGCACCATTAATGCAAGCCGGTCAAATTGGTACATCACGCTATATCCTACACTTTGGGTATACCAGACCAATGTCAAGACTGCCACGGTTTTTTCACCTTTCCAACTCGTTCATTGGGTGGAAGCAGTCACCCTGGTCGAATGCAAAATTCCATTGCTTAAGATATTCATTCATGTACTCCATTAAACCACGGAAATAGAAGAACGCTTGCTGCACTTAGAATAGTTAGATGAACGATGTAGAGATGCATTGACAACAAATGAGGCTCATAAGAATAGGGTTAAAAACCAGTATGACAAAGCTATTAAGCCAAGGGTTTTTTCTGAAGGGGAACTTGTCTTGCTTTGGGCTTAGGACAAAGAACCTTTGGGGGTAGGAAAATTCAAGTCCATGTGGTTATTTCCCTATATCATGTCAAAGGTATTGAAAAAAGGGGCATATGAATTAACTGATTTTGATGGAAATAAGCTTCTTGAGCCTAGAAATAGGCTCTACCTAAAGAGGTAGTCTACATAGGCTTGGTGCTTTTTATTGTATATATTTTATGTACAATAGTTAGCCGGTAAGTGTTATTTATACAATCTGTTGGTTGTTACAGATGTCAGCTGATTGGTTTGTAGGTTTTGCATATGGCACTAGTTTCCATACTTGTAACGTGTCTTCAGTCGCATGGATCATTTATTCACCCTGGGGACAACTAGTTTCCTCTGGAGGTGCTTTCTTAGGTCCTTATAATAATAATGTGGCCGAGTACAAGGCTGTCATTGAATTACTATGGGATTCTGTTTCATGTGACATTACCCAGTTGGAGGTGGGACTTGATTCTCAACTCATGGTTTCCCAACTCAATGGAGACTATCAGGTGCAAAACCCTACTTTTTTGCATCAGTTTTTGCAGGTTAGATTACTTAAAAGAAATTTTCATTATATTTCATTTAATCACATTCCAAGAAATGAAAATATAATCATTAATGCTTATGCAAAGTACATTTTAGATTGGCACTTAACACCTATTTTGTAAATTAAACATAACAGATACATTTGAGACATATGTAAATAACCAAGATATGTGTGTGTGTGTAAATATTTGTCCATAGATAGATCGAGTCTTGATCCAAGGATCCTATTACAATTGTATAAATATACAAAAAATAGGCTCATAATCCATAAATATGCCTATATATCTAAATCTCCTCCTCAGCCTCCTCGGGTGTGGTTGCCTCCTGGGCCTCTCTGTAATGTAAAATGGCCTTGGATTCCCACCTTAGTAGGAATATCCAGGTACTCATAATACCTACTACAAACTCCTACATTACAATGGGAATCCTCTCTATGCGTATGGTAGGGACCCCTTGGGTAAGCCTATCTAGGTTCCCCTCGAGAACTCTAAATATACCTTGGTCCCCACCCTAAGTATGCCGCACAAAAGTACTAGGGTACCCATTGGGGCTTACAGGTCCAATATCTGCATTTAAACATTTAAAAATGTATTAAAACTTTTATACATATGTATATAAATTTATGATTAAAATTCATAAAAATCAAATAACATAAACTTGATAAAAATACCTAGCTCTCCTCATGCCACCCCTAGTAGGAGGACCAGATCATTATCTCCTTGGATGTCCAGTATGGCGTACGAAAATTGTTCGAGAGCCGGTACTTGCCTCTCCCACCATAGATAAAATTCATCATCATAGACACTCTGAACGGATCCTCAACCACCTTGATGGAGGAATACCTCTCCCCATATGGTTAGTCTAGGTTGGTGAGGGGAAGACGGTAGTAGTGCCACTGCGGGGATAATAGAAGGAGATCTCTCAAAGAAGAACGCCACTAATACACTTGAGTATCCAAATTTCTTCGTGTGTCCTCTCTTGCAGTCAGAGAGTTGATTCCTCATAATCAGGATCATGCCCAAGCACTAGTCAAATACTACACCCTGCATACACTACTGTAATCCTCATCTGAGTCTGAGTAGCTATATGCAATGTAGAAGATCCAACAATTGTTACCACAATGCTTATCACTACCTGTAATGGAAAGTTGGTTATGTGAACAATAGGGATGCATGATCCTTTCTTCTATGTGCCTGGTGAGTAGTATATGTCAACATCATCCTAGACACTCATAGGGTCACCATCCCTATCTGTACCCTCAAGGTTCATAGGCACACCTCTATGTGACAACCTTGTAATGAAATACATGTCTTCTATTGTTACCTCTATGATCTCTCCTTGAAGATCAAAGACACGAAGGTCATGATCCCACTAACTGATAAGATGTTCTAGTAAACAAACGATGTCCCTCATGCCGGAAGTACAAAAGAACTTTAGTAAACCACATTGTCATAGAGTGTGTAATGTTGGGGAATATTGAAGAGCTTCTTGATCCATGTCTTTGTGCTCTCTTTCCCTCCATTCTAGTACGATCTTGTACCTGAACATTATTGACCATTAGAATGCATTAGTTTCCTTCAATTCTGGATAGTTTGCAAGCTTTGCTAGGTCGAGCAACACGTGCGGCTGTGCTTTAAGAATGTCATGTGTCATACATGGTTTTCTTTAATGCAAGTCACATATGAAATGCATGTATGCGACTGTCATAGTATCATACCTGCGTGTACTGCGTCACCCTTTTAGGGATGGCACAAAATCACAAAATTTTTCACAAAAATAAAAATTGAAATGGATGAAAAGAAGGAGAAGGGAGAGTAGATTAACCTGAAACTGACGAAAGTCGATTTGGCATTCTGGTTTATCCTCGGTGAATAGTTGAAGCCAAAGCTAAAAACTTTCCAAATTGGGTAAATTGTCAAATGGTATGTTTTATTTTTGTTTTTGAACTATATATAGAAAAATTTCAATTTTTTTGACCTATAGTCTATAGTTTAAAAATATTTTTTTTTTAATGAACTAATACCATATCTTTTTTCCTAAGTGCAATAGGTTTGAGATATTTAAGAAGTTTTTATCCACTCATATAGGGTATGATTTGGTCCTCCATATGTACTTTTGCATATATACCTTATCCGTTTTTAACCCTAGGATTACCTCTTTAAGCACAGAGTATGGTGTTAAACCAATTTTTACCTCGTATGCATCATTGTTCCTCTGTGTATAGGGACTCCTTTTCATGGGTACCCTAGTTTAGAACACTTTATTCTCTTTTTGTACCCATGCCACAGTTGTGGTAGGTTTGCAAGAGCCTTCTTAGTAGTTTTTCATGACAAAATGAGCCTTCATTTTGCATCTTTTTTATGAGCTATCATTGTTTATAAGGATCCTTGCCCTTATGGATTTTTTTTAGGCACATATATGACTCCTCAAAATAGACTTGATTGCAAAGTAATCTTGTTCTTTCAAATTCGTTAAGAATAAGTGAACATGCATCCACATTGGTGGCAGTTTATCGCTTTTTTAGACAATGCGGAATAGTTACGAAAGAAGAGCACTCTTTTTTCTTTGAAATAGAGAAGAGTATTCTCAGGCATAGGTTTATCACTTTTTCAGACTTGAGGGACTAAAATTACAAAAAATGAACACCTAGTATGAGCTTAGTTTTCTCTTTTTCGTGCTCTGGACCTAAACATGAAAAATATTCTAAGCGTACTTTATGTCTTTGTCATGCTCGCTAAAACCTAAACAACAAAGCATCAAGTTTATTGTTGTAAGCTCCATTTCTCGTAATCAAATGTATCTTTTCGAGTGATATTTCCTTCCTTCACACTTGTAAAACTCAGGTTATTTCCTCTCTTGAAGGTCCATTGGTTTGGTGATAGTTTACCCATTTTTTGGACCTTGCCGACTAAGTACGAAAAAAGGTATAGCTTTGTCCTTCTGGAGCTAAGAGAGTTCTTCTATGGATTTTTTTATACTTTTCCGGACTCAGGAGACTAAATTGTATGAAAAAGCACCCCCCTACAGTCTTCTTCAGATATTTCAAACTCTCAAAACATGAAAACACCAACAAGCATGTACTAGTTCGGGCTCAGAAAATCCACAAATTAGTAACCTTATCAAGCATTATTCTCTCCACTCTTCAAGATTGTAAAAAATGAAGAGAGACCCGAGTTGAATTTCCTAGACTCGATAAAATTTAATATGCAATATTAGGAAGAATTACTCTCTTTGAGTTATAAACAGTGGCAGCATATCATCCTAGAACATAGCACTCTCTAAACTTTCCAATACTCATGTCTCAATTTAAACTTTTAGCTTAGATATTACTTCAAGTTTTTACTCCTCCACTTGTCCTTTATGCATGGGGAATCTGATCATGTCTCCTACATGTCAGATAATTTTAGTTGTTCTATTTGCAAGTCAAAATATGCCTTGGGTCATATCTATGTTGTGCTCATTGTTCAAGGATTTGTCCCTTCATCTACTTATAATCATGATTCCCATAATTATCCTATCTGAGTATCACTTGTGTCTACCTTCCCGTATCCAGTTCCTAGTCATGTTTTTTATATGTTGGAGGATTCATTGCCTTCCTCATCACAGTATGGTTTCTCATAAGCACTTCATGAAGACGAAGACCTAGATTTTAGACAATGGTACCTTAGGATTCACTACCATTCTTGGTGAACTCCTTTGCATTAGTTAGTCTCACTCATTGATTGACATTCAGTTGAGTTCCTTCCATTTTTTACTTCAACACATCTATTCAGATGGTAGGGATTGTATTGGTTCCTTTGGATTTCGATGAAGACCTTAGGTTCACCTCTATAACCTAAGTTATGCAAGATTGTGTTATGTTCGCCTACACAACTTCCAAATTTTGAAGACTCATCATTATATATTGTGGGTTTTATCCACCTTTGTAATATACATGGTCTTGTTACCCATATCATACGATGTAATCAAATATTGTAAAAGAGATAGTGTTCCATTATATTGAACATGGAATCCTCAGATATGATTTTGTATATTACTTTGATATGTATATGTTTCAGGTAGCTCCTCTACTGCCTTGGTCACTTGATTTCTCCAAGATTAAAGACTATAATGTATTTCGGCCATCACTTCCCTCTGAACTCACACATTAGGGGGCACGTGTTATCATGTAAAATGGCACTTCTTCATGTGAGTACTTGTTGGGCACTTTATATGCAAGTTAATTAAAGACAACATGCAGAATGTTCAATATAAATTGTCAACCCAGGAAAGCTTTTTATTGCAAAGACAATTTACACTATCTATGCTTAAACACTAAGTAGTTTATGCTGTTGAATAAACTATCCTACATGTATGTTCAACCAAACTCTTCCCATGATTAACTTAATCTAGTTTTACCTTCCTAAGAATGCGGAATTATGATTACCTTTCTATAACTTTGATCTAGAAAATAAAAGATTCAAGAAATAAACATCTAGACTTACTCTTGTAGAAAGTTAAATCCTAATTTATGAGTCCATATGAAGATCCATTATAACTATCTCAATCCAACTTAATCTAGGAATCAAAAATGCAGAAATCGAGCTCGACAATTATAACTGTAAATGGATTGAATTAGCAAAACTCAAGAAATATAGTAATTGAAAGAAACTAGGGATGAGCTTGGCTGTTATAGCTATCACACAAGTGCATAAGGAAAATTAACCTACACAGTCAACTATCACACCACTCTGCTGCAGCTTACAAGAAATGCAATTAGTGATCAATTGAGGAAACACACAATGAATCATCACTGTTGCAGCTGTTATAAAAGAATACATCTACTCTAACATCCACACTACATGACATAAAAGATAAATACCTAATTAACTCGACAATCTTTGTGGGAAAGCAGGCCCAGCCTTCAAACATAGACGCCGTAGACTAACACAAATTAAAACACAAAAATAAGAAGAATCCTGCTCCTTATATTAGATGATGGAATGAAAGTACAGTTTCTGTCATAGCTTATACAATACGATCAATTATTTTCCAACCCTTGGCTCTGAATAATTCATAATATTTATACATCAATCTTCATAACTTCTACCCACTAATATTGAGCAGCCATGAAGATCTATGATCTTCAAGATGCCCTATTACAATGCGTCATTACAGCTGTGGGTGAAACAAAAGCAAGGAATATAGGAAGTCTATTGCATGAGCCAATAATGAAATAACAGAACCCAATTATGAATGACTTCATTAATTGCAGCTACCCTTGAATAATGGCGTGCTATTGAGGCCGAGTGTGTTGCAACCTTTCATATTGTAGCTTGCGTAGAATGAGGATCTTTGGCTAGGTTCCACCTACAAGGATGGATTCCATGGGCATAGCTGGAAATAGATGTTCATCTCTTCTAGAAACCACTTGACCTAATGCACCTGTATCCTTCACATCTTGAACAATCTTCATAAAATATCAACTTATTAGCATAATTCAAGAGGCAAAGCCCTGTTTATTACAATCATAAGTATTAATAAGATAAACCAATAAGTAATCATACCTATGAGAAATCAGGCTTCCAATGAAGGAAAAACTTTTTTTTGCTGCATAAAAATGGGATAAGATAAGGCAAAAAGAGTATAGTGAGTGTGGTAAAAAAGGGGTCATTTCTAGGCCCAACATCTCCCCCCAACTGTCCTGTTGCATGTCTCTATGTAACAATATCCATTAGTACGAATCTGAATCTAGCCTTTTACTTTGTTCATGGAGAGAGGAAAAGTTATATGGGAGCTCAGGTGATCCCTGTGTTTCTAGAAATCCATTGTAAGCATCCCAATATCTCCAGCACTAATCTTCTTCTGCCTTCATAAAAAAATAATATTATATGTATTTTTTTGTTGGCTATCAGATAAGAGGAAATTTGAACTTGAGTCCCATCCACTTAGCTCCACACTTCCTTATACAACCCACATATCCTTTGACCTTCGAAAGAGCATGTTTAAAGTTCCTAAAACAGTAAGGGTCCCTGTTCTGCAATGATAAAGGAGCAACTTGCCATCTATGCTTACTACCTTCCAAAGTTGATTGTTGCTGCATGGTACTTTTGCCGACACACTTAGAGATTACCCTTTCTTGAAGGTCAACTATCTGCTGGGTGTTGATGGAAGATGTAATCCTTTGTTGCTGCAGAGCAAGGAGAAGGCGAGGAGATTGAGGCTCGCTTAGAACCCAAAGATTAGTGCTTGCCTCATTATGAGAGTAGGTTTGGAAATATCTTTCCCACTACACATGATTGCTGACAAAGAAGGAAAAATCCCTCAGCTAAACATCTCCAAGGTAAGGGGCATGGTTCGAATGGTGGTCCAAGGGACAAGCCATTTCATGTAGGTAAAGTTTGCAGAGCATATTCTTCTCAATGAAATTAATTTCCATAAAAATTTCTAGAAACTGGACTGAGGTTTCCATTTCATAAGGTCTCCCCTCCTTTACTTCTTTCAATTTAAACCAAATAAATTGTTCAAAAAAAAACACAGGGTAAGAAGGAGATGGCACTCTGGTGCTTAAAAATTCTTAGGAAAGAGTATACATCTATTCCTTCTCCACCTACATAGATTTGAACCTTTTCAGCTCCCTCAATTCTTTTTGTATCTCTTCCCATCATAATTTCTTGAACATCAATTCTTCTGCCCATTTTTCCCTCAATTATCTTATAGTATTCTTGTGATCAGTGAGGGGAATCATTCATTCTTGATACTTGTCCACCGACCTCTTCCATTTCTTCAATTCCATTTTTAACAATGAGATCTCTTTGTTTAGTGCCTGGATTCATTCATCTCCTGCATTTCACTCATCATCAGAGTCCAAATTGACAAATTTCTCAAAAAATTGAGTGCATACCTTGCCATCTGATGTTTCATCTTGAACATTCTACACTGGGAGTGTAACAACTTCTTCTTCTATTAAGTTTTCAGCAATATTTGCCTGCATAGGTACTTCTGTAACCACTCCTAAGGATGTTGGTTTTTGTGTAACAACATCTTTTTTAAGCTCCCTTTAAAAAAATTCATCCTATGTAGGTACTTCTACCATTAATTCTGAGGGTGATGGTTCTTGTGTGATAGCATCCTTTTCCTGAAACTCTCCTTCAGTAGCTTTAGCATTCAATTGTTAAGAAATTGGTTCTTGTGTAACAAATTTTTCTTGAATTTCAATTTCCACATCTTCCTGAGTCCCAGCTACAACTATTTGTATTTTAGTTGTGGCTTTGACATGGAGATGCAAGACTACTGGTTCTTATGTATCAATGTCCTGTCCCCCCATTTCTTCATGCTGCTGTAATTTCTCTTGAGTTACTTCCATATCTCCCAAAAGATAATACTGTTCCCCAAATGGCTCAGTGTCCCCTAATGACTGTGAATGCATATGTTTATCGTCTCCTAGCTCTACATTAGGGATTATGTCCACCTCAGGATCAATTGTTCTTGTTTGAAATGGAGCTTCAATAAGGATTTCTGAGGATGTTGGTTCTTGTGTAACAAAATCTTGATTGACTTCAGTATATTCCTGTTGTTGGAACTCCTCCACTAGATCTGTATCCTGAGATGGTTCTGGGGTCACAATCAATAATTCTAAGTTCAGATCAAGAATTACCTCAATCTCTAGTTTAACTGCTTCTTTTTTAATGGCAGATTCAACAAAAATTTCTGAAGGTGTTGGTTCTTGTGTGGTAGCACTTTGATTGTCTTCAATATTCCCTAAATTAGCCTGATCCATCAATTCTGATGGCTGAGGCTGTAATTGCTCAGCTTCATCAAATTCTATATCAGGGATCGGTCCTACTTCTGGTTCATATTTTTTCCTTAATTCTACATCAGGTGCTTCTTGTTCTTCTTCAATTGCTGGTGCACGATTTTGGGTCTCAAATGCACGCACTATGACTGTGTAACCTGATTGACTAAAAAATTCTCCACATGTAGGGCATACTACTTTCTCCACTTCTTTATCCTCCTTAGCAGGAGATGATCCTTCTAACTGGTCTGCAGCTTCTACCAGTGTGTGCAACCTTTTCTCTACCTCTTTCTTACATACCTCCTTCCAATTCTCCAATTATTTCTGAAGAAATCACACTTCTTCCTTCAGTAACCCATTTTCATACAAAATCCTCTCAAGTTGAGGTTTTTCTTCAATAGGCTCCTATGGAGCATTGTTTTTCCTCGATCTCAAAATGGGAAATTCAATGTTTGCCTCAATATCTGCCCATTTTGCTCACGCTGCTTCAGCTACTGTGAATGATCGCATTCTTATTATCCTCATTGGTCAAGATGCTTGTGTTTCTTCTATTGACCTTATTCTCTTCCTTCAAGGTACAAGGGTTTCCAACCTTGCAGTAGATGTAGAGGGAATATTTCCCATTTCAGCGTCCTCTCTTTCCTCTACCATCTATATTTCTTCTTCTATTAAAGTTCCCCTCCATTCAGGAGATGATTCGATGGTGAGTACCTCTATATTCTCTTCTATAATCATAGCTCCCATAGCTTTAGCTTCAATTGTCATAGCATCCAATGCTGATCCAGCTTCAGCTTCAGCTGCTGAAGCTCCCAAATTCTCTATCTTCTCTATAGGGTTTGATTCTGCTACATGTTTCGTCAATTCTTCCTCTTCTTCTAATCCCGTCTCAACTCCCCACCCCCCCCCAAACTAAATTGGAGGGACTTTGGTCCTCCTGCTCTTCCTCCAATTGAACATTAAACAGAAGTGTAGGTTCCCTTACCTCTCTGATGGGAATCTCAGGAAAAAGTATAGGTCCCTAGGGTATTTGAGGTTGGCCGGTGAATTGTTCCCATGTTTGATTTCTTTGATCTAGGGCTCTTAAGATTAATATTTTAATGAGGCCATGATGGGTAAGGGAAGAATATGGATTCTTGGCTGCTCTAAGAAATCCCGCCATGTGATGCAGGTATTTAAATAGAAAAAATGGAACATTAAGTAGATTTCTATGGATTAAATGAGACAGCAGTGGAAACTCAGAATAATAAATAGTCTGGTACCTACCTTTGCAGATGATATAATTTTTTATGAAGACAACCAATTGATCCCATGGGCGAGGCAATGACTGTAATTATCTTCCCCATCCTGATGGATGCAATTGTTCACATGCCACCAAACATTCTTGTACTGGGGCGGCATTGGGAGTTCTTCTTCCAAACCAAGGTCTTCCTACCTGTGGGAGCACGGTAACCTCAACTACAATTGCCTCAGAAACTTCTATCCGGAAGCCCCTAACCTCTGAGTAGGTTTCTGTAAGGTTTAAATCAAACTATAGAGAAGTCTCATGATGAAAACCATTAAGATGTTGGAAAAACTTAGTCCAGCCCATGGTTTCAAAGATAGCGAAAGATTCAACATTCTTCCTCAATGCCTACATGTATGGAGGTTCATACCGGGTTGGGATACCCATGTTATCTTTCTTTCTAACTTCTAGTATCATATTAGCAAATTGCAGGATCTGACAATGGATATTTTAGCGCAGGACATGCACGAACAGTGGAGGTTTGTCTTGGCAAATTTGGAAAGTTAAGATGGAAGTAAGCATAGAATCATTGGTAATATTTTGCGCCAAATTAGTAAAGGGTGGTAGTTGTGAAATAAATTTGAGTAGTCATTAGATCGTGGGAATGGGAAGTTAATGAAGTATGGGTGTAACAACAGATATAAAAAGGTAGGTATGATTGATACTGTCAAATCTGCTTAATGCTTAATCATGTAAATAACCAGAACTGTACATTAGTAATTATGGGATGAACCATAGCTTCTTGGAGTAATACAGTGTATCAATGCAGCCTTCAAATTTAAATATTATTGCGCATGTGCTACCATGATCCTTCTCTCGATGAACCAAAAGTTTTCTTGTCAATCCTGAAAGGAATAATAATTAAAGCTATGAAGTGAGTCAAAATCAACAAAATCATGGGTGACAGAAATTTTGGATGAATTTGAAGGAGTTGCAGGCTGACTTAGGACAAATATGGAGGAGTTGCAGCAACAAGCCATAGGAAAAGTCATCCAAATTAGTGGAGTTGTAGCCGCTAAAAAGAGTAAAAGTAGGAAAAATTTTAACAGAGTCGTGGTTACTATAATGGAAAAATGGCCAATATTTTAAGGAGTTACAACTGCGGAATAGGAAAATAGGCAGGGTTTTTCAGTGTTGCAGCTGTAATTGAACATAAAAGTAGGCAAGGTTTTACGGTGTTGCAGTTGCGGAATGGGAAAACTAGGTTGGGTTTTACGGTGTTGCAGCTACAATGAAACAGGAAAGTAGGGAAGGTTTTACGGTGTTGCAGTTGTAGGATAGGAAAAATAGGCAAGGTTTTACAATGTTGCAGCTGCAACGGAACATAAAAGTAGGCAAGGTTTGTAGAGTTGCAGCTACGCCGAGTTGTTCATCATTCAAACTTTTCTTCTATAAGGAGCTCTTCTAGAAAACAAAAAATTACATAGGTGCTCATGGTTGTCAGGCTCGGTCATAACCATTTATCCTTGAATAAATTCCTACACAGATTCTAAAAAGAAACAATCAAGTGTAAAGGAAAAAAAATGAAAAATAAAATAAGCATTAATTTATTTATGTACAAGAATTTTGTGTGGAAATTGCAACGAATTTATAAAGATTGATAGGGGCAGAGAAATGTTCCTACCCTTCCTCCAATTGGTATCCTAGATCAGCTACAATATTTGAAACAAATGCATCCCTCGAAATTGGCTTATGATACAGTCGCAGCCTGTGACCGTTGGCTAATAATGGTGCATGATTCTCATCAATGGTGATCAGGTGGACTGTACCATTTTCGAATACTATGTCTATTAGATATGAACCTAACCATCATGTGCATATCTTACCTTTAAAGTCCCTTTTGAATCTTGAATCATATAATAGTGCTCAGTCCCCCTCATAGAAGACTCGCTTCTTGATGAACCTATCATGCCAATTGGATCTCTACTGCTGAATTAATGTTGTTTGATCCACAGCAACTATGCATTTTTCCTCAAGTTCATTCAATTGATTCAATCTATTCCTCTGAGCTTCAGTTACATCTAAGTTTACCTCCATGAATGTCTTCATGGTTTTGATTTCGAATTCAATGGGAAATATAGCGTTTTTTCCATACACCAAGTCATAAGGGGAGAAACTGTAGTATTGTGTCACGTGGTATGATATGCCCACAATGCTTCCGGAATTTTTTCATCCCAATCTCTGTGATGGCTCCTGACTGTTTTGGTGAGGATAGCTTCAATAACTTTATTCGTACTTTCCACCTGGCCATTGGTCTGGGGATGGTAAGGTGAAATTATCCTATGTTGAAAATGGTACTTCTCTAGCAAAGCTTCAAATTTGAGTGACACAAATTGTGGTCCTCCATCTGTGATTACTTCCTTGGGTATTCCAAAATGAGTAAATATTTCTCCATACAAGAAATCTATTACAGCCTGGTCATTGGCCTTCGCCAAAGCCACAACGTTTAACCATTTTTTCATGTAGTCGGTGCAAACTAAAATGTAGGCTTTCTGTTTTGAATGAGGATTGATAGTCCCAACAAAATATAAGGCCCAGCTATCAAAAGGTTCCACCACCAACTGTGGTAGAAGAGGAATTTCATCCAATCTATTATGTTGGCCCATTCTTTGACAACTGTCACGAGGCTGGACATATTTCTTAGCATCCCTGAAAAATGGTTGGCCAATAATAACCCATTCTTAGCACCTTATGACCTGTTCTCCTGTCTACAAAATGTCCCTCACATGGCTCATCATGATAGGCCTTCAAGATATGGAAGACTTCATCCTCCCTTACACATCTCCAGATCTCAAGGTCAAGACTTATGTAGAAAAGTTGTTCATCTATCCAACAATACCTGTCATTTTGTTGAATAATATTCCTTTTCTCTCTTTTTGAGAAGTGTGATAAAAGCTTAACTGTAGCCAAGTAGTTAGGAACATCTGCATACTAAGGGGAATGAGCGAAAACTACAAACAAATGTTCATCTGGGAAAGAATCCTCAACTGGTAGGTTGTCATCACTGTTAGTAAAACAAGATAAATAATCAACAACAACATTTTCTTTCCCAGGGTTGTCAATAATAGTAATGTCAAACTCTTGTAATAGTAACATGCATCTAGTTATCCTAGCATTTGTAACTGGTTTTTTCATTAGATACTTGATGGATGAGTGGTCAGTGTGTACAAAGGTGGGATATCCAGTGATGTAGTGTCTAAATTTGTTAATGGAGTAAACAATGGCTAAAAATTACTTCTCTATAATAGTATAATTGAGTTCAGTAGGGGCCAATTTCTTACTGATGTAATAAATTGCATATGGTGCGTGACCATCCTACTGGCCTAATACTGCTCCAATGGCAGTGTCAGAGGCATCTGAAGAAATGTGGAAAGGCAGAGCCCAATTGGGCCCCCTTAAGATAGCAGTTGTAGACAACCTCTTCTTAAGCTTAGTGAATGATGTCCGACATGCATCATTCCAAGCAAATTGTACATCCTTCATCAATAAGGTAAATGAAGGAGAAGCTAGATTGGAAAATTTTTCTATAAATCTTCTATAATACCTAGCATGCCCTAAAAATATGCGTACCTCTTTCTATGTTCCAGGAGTAGGTATGTTTTCAATCACCCTAATTTTGGATGGATCTACCTAGATACCATCACTAGAGATAAAGTGCCTTAGCACAACACCTTCGCTCATCATCATATGGCACTTTTTGGTGCTCAAAGATAGTTGGGTTTGCTCAAAGCATGTTAAAACATTTTTTGATTTTTTCAGTTCCTCTTCAAAGTCACTTCCATAAGGGGTAAAATTGTCCATGAAAATATCCATACTATCATTAACCATTTCTGAAAAGATGCCAATCACAGCTCTCTGAAATGTGGTTGGTGCATTGCATAAGCCGAAGGGGAGCACCCTATATGCAAAGGTACCGTAGGGACAAGTGAAGGTGGTTTTATCTTGGTCTTCAGGAACAATCCGTATTTGATTATACCCACTAAACTCATCCAGAAAGGAGAAGAACTTATTCCTAGATAGTGTGTCAAGTACCTGGTCGATGAAAGGCAAAGGAAAGTGATCTTTCTGTGTTTCCTAGTTCAGCTCTCTGTAATCCACACAGAATCTCCATTTTCCATTCTTCTTAGGTACTATCATGAGTGGAGAAACCCACTTGCTGTTTGAGATTGGGTATAGAAACCCTGTTTCCAATATTTTTTGAATCTCTTCCTTCACTTTGTCCCTAATATTGGGGTTCATCCTTTGTTGTGGCTGGCACACAGGCCGGGAGTCACTTTTGATATAAATGTGGTGGGTGCATAGATTAGAAGGGATACCCTTCATGTTTGTGTACTCCCAAGTGAATTCCCCCTTATGTTTTTTCAAGAGAGTGATTAGGAATTCCTGTTCATCCAGAGTGAGATTGGGATTGATATTCAGGGTTTTTCCTGGCTCTATCTCGACTGGAACACTTTTCAAAATTTTCAACATTGGAACTATGTGAGTGTCACTGACTAATGTCTCCTATGTGAGATTTTCTTGTTTTTCTTCACCTAGAGTACTATTCAAGATTTGATAATTTTGTTTATTGAAAAAAGTGGGGTCACTGATGAAATTATTAATTTAATCATCCTCTGTTTCATCCTGAAAAGTCAAGGAATTCCCTATCATTAACAGTGGCTAAACACCCTCTTCTTCCTCTAGCTCCATCCATAATGGAGTTTCAAATTATATACTTGGTCAAGCTAGAGGATAGAGGGTAATTTTCTTTTTTTTGGTCCCAACTGATATGGTCATAGACCTAGACCGATAGCTAATGCAAGCATTATATGTAGCTAACCAGGGCCTTCCCGGGATCAGCAGGTGTCCTTTTAGCTACGACTTGGGTTGTAGAACCAAGAAGTCAGCCAAATACTCCAACGAATTAACTGAGACGATGAGGTCATCCAATATTCCCTCGGGTCTGATGGTGGACCTAGCTGCATGTTCTAGAATGGTAGGGGTTGGCCTGAGATTGGTGAGCCCAAGTTTTCTTACAATTTCTATGGTCATGACATTAATAATTGCACCTAAATCTACTAGTACATTTGGTATCTATGTATTCCCAATCTACACAGTGACAGTGGGGTTCCCAGGCTCGTCGTATTTGGCCAGGAGGGTTTTTCCCATTATCAGTGCAGATAATTTCTCTATAACATTAATAGTGGGAGGATCCTTGGGTTTTCTTCCTAGTTTTCTTGTACACAGATCCCAAACAGTTCTGGAATAGATAGGTACATCATGAAGGGCCTGCAGCAGTGGAATTTTGACATAGAGTTTTTTCAACTCTCCTAAGAGGTTAAATTGAGGTTGCTCCACTGCCTTCTATAGCGTTAGTATTTTAGGATGTGGAGGTTCCCTAATCAGTTGTGTAGGTCATGTGTTAATAGGTCTGTCTTCCTGTGTTTCATTTGGTGTCTTGGTAGGACTTTCAGTGTCCTCAATAATGGGGATCGATGTGTTGGATAAATACTGTTGGTTCATCCTTTCTTCAGACATAGAGGATGGAACATGCTCAATGACCAAAGGCTCCACTACCCTCCCTGATCGTAAGCATATGTCATTACATGGGACTAGAGTAATGGAGTAAGAGGGCATGTTGGCAGTCTCAAACTAGTGGACTGCTTATTTTTTGGGTTGGGGCTAGCTTGAGTAGGTAGTTGTAGTCGTATAGGCATATTGGGTGCATCATTGTTTTGGAGTTGCATCTGCGACTGCTGATATTGCTAAAGGTATGGTTGATGAGGAAATTGTTGATGTGGGAACTATTTAGGAGGTTGGTTATGGAGAAACTAGTTTTCTGGATGGAAGTTCCTCCACCCAGGAGACCAAGAAGTGTGTTGGTTTGGTGGTTGTGTCCAAGAGTTCTAGGATTTAAAATTCTGCATCGGAGGTTGAGAAGGATACCATTGACTATTGGAATAAGATGAAGGGAATTGCATATTCATATGATGCATATTATTCCAATTATTCATGTTAATTGAAAATGGAAATGATTCTGGATTCATACCTTGATTTCGAGGCTGTGAAGCCTTTTTGTGGGCAATGAAGTAGGCTGGTTCCACATCTGGAGTTGATGCCTGCAGAACTTCCTTCACTTGAGGTAGTTAGGGGAATTCCTTTGTATCATGGTTCAACTCATAGAGCTGACATGCTTCTACTTTGTCGAGTGGGAACTCCTTCATGGGATGTTTCTTCCTACATTTAGGGCAGAATACACCGAGTGTTAGATCCTCTACTACTTGTTTCTGCTTTTCCCTGAGGACATCTATTTATGAGGAGATGGAGCTCAACATTTATGTCTTGAAATTTTTGAGAAGGTTTCCTATTTCTTCCTAGGTAGATCCTCCATTAGATGACTTCTGTCTTCTGTAGAAGACATCTCATTCCAATTTATCCCACTTGTTGTTTCTGGAAGATTCTCTGTAATACCTCTTGCATAATTCAACAATCTTTCCAAAGGATTCCTTTGAGATATCCTGTTTCCCTAATAGGTTCAACATTTCTAGGAAGTATTCCCTAATCCCACGAAGTAGAATTATTTTGAGCACATCTAACCCCATATTAATATGTCCATCTCTTTGCACATTGTACAAAATATTCCAAGCTTTCTTCGTCCCTTTGTACCATCTTGAACAGTTCTTCTCTTTTATCTTCAATGTTGCAGCAATCCTGATATTTTTCTAGGAACACCTATTTCATTCGGTCCCAGGTGGTGACAATTCCACCACCCAGGCTCATGAACCAACGTAGTACATTATCCTTCAAAGTAGCAGGGAAACGTTTCAACTTCTACTCATTGGAAGTGTAATCATAGCTGCGATAGAGGATGTCAAATTTGAAAAGGAATTTGTCCGGATCCTCTATGTATTTTCCTTGAAAACAAGGTAAAAATGATGGTGATATATTTTTCATGAGGGCTATTCCCTCTAGCTGTTGAATGGGGAACTGTAGTGTGGCAACAATCCCCTCAAGCAGGGGATCACCCTCATTATGATGATTTCCCCCCATCACCTCTTCATGACCTTCTGGATTGCATCTGTTATTCATGTTTTCTTCTGCTCTCTCCTCTCTGTGCTTCCACTATTCGTCCTAATTTTGATGGAACTGTGTCCACTCCTCTTTTGTCATGGCCTTCTCATTAACGTGGTAGACCAAGTCTCGGTCAGCTGATCCCGTAGTACTAACTCTGTCTTCCTCTGCAGGGACACCTGAGGGTGTCGCAACTTCTCCTGTGTTCTCCATTGTGGAAACTGATGCTTCCACCCTGGGAATAATTGGGCTTCTTGTGATGGAGGACCCCTGATGGCGAGTTCTAATAAAGTAATTGGTTCTAGAAATCGGATATTCAATGAATGTTCTTCTTCCCAAGGCTAGATTTCTTCCACGACCTCGACTACCTTCAATGTTAGTATTTTAGGGAGTTCTGGGGGTTGTAGGAATGTCACGCTGTCCCCTTCTCATATTCATGCAACCCAAAACATGCAAACTTAAAAACTGAAGAAAAAATGAATGGATGTAACTACTATGGTGTCTAATAATTATATTCCTTGGCAACGATGCCAAAATGTTGGGCACTCTATATGCAAGTTAATTAAAGCCAACATACATAATGTTCAATAAAAATTGTCAACCCAAGAAAGTCTTTTATTGCAAAGATAATTTACACTATCTATTCTTAAACACTAAGTAGTTGATGCTATTGAATAAACTATCCTACCTATTTGTTCAGCCCAACTCTTCCCATGATTAGCTTAATCTAATTTTACCTTCCTAAGAATGCATAATTATGATTACCTTTCTATAAATTTGATCTAGAAAATAAAAGATTCAGGAAATAAACATCTAGACTTACTCTTGCAGAAAGTTAAATCCTAATTTACTAGGCCATATGAAGATCCATTATAACTATCTCAATCCAACTTAATCTAGGAATTAGAAATGCAGAAATTGAGCTCAACAATTATAACTATAAATGGAATGAATTATCAAAAATCAATAAAGACAATAATTGAAAGAAACTAGGGATGATCTTGGTTGTTACAGCTATCACACAAGTGCATAAGGAAAATTAACCTACACAGTTGACTGTCACA
The DNA here is from genome assembly GCA_001517045.1 of Pseudotsuga menziesii. NCBI lineage: Eukaryota > Viridiplantae > Streptophyta > Pinopsida > Pinales > Pinaceae > Pseudotsuga > Pseudotsuga menziesii. The sequence goes on from LPNX011102527.1 coordinate 76,857, forward strand.
TCACTCTGCTACAACTTACAGGAAATGCAATTACTGATCAATTGAGGAAACACACGATGAATCATCACTATTGCAGTTGTTATAAAAGAATACATCTACTGTAACATCCACACCAAATGATAGAAAAGATAAATACTAATTAACTCGGCAATCTCTGTGGGAAGGCGGTCCTAGCCTTCGAACAGAGATGCCAGAGACTAACACAAGTTAAGACAAAGAAATCATAAGAATCCTACTCCTAATATTAGATGATGGAATGGAAGTACAGTCTCTGTCATAGCTTATACAATACGATCAATTATTTTCCAACCCTTGGCTCTGAATAATTCCTAATATTTATATATCAATATTCATAACTTATACCCACTAATATCGGGCAGCCATGAAGATCTACGATCTTCAGGCTGCCCTATTACAATGCGCTGTTACAGCTGTGGGAGAAATAGAAGCAAGGAATATAAGAAGTCTGTTGCATGAGTTGATAATGAAATAATAGAACCCAATTAAGAATGACTCCATTAGTTGCAGCTAACCTTGAGTAATGGTGCATTGTTGAGGCTAAGTCTGTTGCAGCCTTACCTATTGCAGCTTGCATAGAATAAGGATCTTTGGCTGTGTTCCACCTGCAAGGATGGATTCTGTGGGAACATATGGCAATAGATGTTTGTCTCTTTTATAAACCACTTGCCCTGATGCACCTGTATCCTTCACATCTTGAACAATCTTCATAAAATCTCAACTTATTGGCATAATTCAAGAGTTAAAATCGTGTTTATTACAATCATAAGTATTAATAAGATAAAATAATAAGTAATCATACCTATGAGGAATCATGGTTCCAATGAAGGAAAAACATATGTTTGGTGCATAAAAATGGGATAAGATAAAGAAAAAAGAGTATAGTGAGTGTCGTAAAAAAGGGGTCATTTCTGGGCCCAACAGTACTGACATCCAATATGTTGAAACAAAAAAGGAAAAACTAGATTGAAGTAGACAAATCAGTATAGATGGCCATGACTATTGTTACATCATCACCTCACCAGCTAAACATATTTTTTTTATACATTAGGGTTGCACACATGACTATTTGCACACCAACCCATGTATCACACGCGAGTATGTTCATTTTAACTCACATGTATATTTTTAGGGCTTGCACCCATGGGTTTCCTTAAATCAAGTTGTGTGTACCTTAATTCAAAGTTGAAAAATATAAACATGATTAGTATAGGATAGTTGGGCCCTTAATCATAACTATCCCAACTTCCTCAACCATTGTAACCATTTAACCCTCCCTCTTTCTTGATGTATAAATACAGGGTAGGGGTTGAATCTAATCAATCATTCTTAGTAGAGAAAAGTTATGTTGGTGGTATGCCTTCAGATATATTGGAGCAGTAAAACTAAATGTCCTTGGCTTACAGAGGAGCACTTGTTTCATGCATCGGGTTGTAATATCACCATCCTTGTTTATCAATAAATAAAGTTCTCTTCCAATATTGTGCACTCTTGTATATGTTGATTTCTGAATTATCTTATACTTTCATTATGAATATGTTAGTTCATTAACAATTGTTGGGCAATAGCGCAGACCCGAGTTTTATACCTTTAAATTTGCACCAACAAAAGACCCACAGTGTTGGCCCTTTCGGCAACAACTTGTGAGAAGGTTGCAGTCTCACCCGAAACAGCTATGGGGTGCCACAGAACTAGGTTTCTACAAGCATAAGAGGGATATTACTGTACCTTTAGCTTTTAATAGATTATAAATATAAATCACAGAACTTAAAATTCACTTATTTAGCTTCGCGGTTAGATAAACAAACAGTGCCTTGCGCAGCCCTTTACTGGGAATTCATAGCGAAGTTATTATCTAGCAATGATATTTACTTATCAGATATATAGATATTAATGCATGAAAGAACATAACAAAACACAACACAAAAGAACCACAACACTAGATATAACGTGGTTCACCCCCAGTGTAGGGGTTACATCCACAGAACTACGTTTTATTCAACTTTATACAAAAACCACAGTTCTGATTTGCGCACTCAGTTGCAGATCCCTTCAAGTCCTCAAAGCCGCGCACACAACTGCAGGCCTCTGTGCACTCAACTACATATTTCCTTAATCACCCAAAACCCTCTGCGCACACAGCTGCAGAGGTCGTCCACACACACAGCTGGGACTGAACCTTTCTTACAAAATAATCCTTAGCTTTGCATCAGTTCCTTTTACATCAAATCCTAACCTTACTTCTTTACAAAAGTGCTTATTTATAGTGCACATATTACAAAACCACGGTCTTAAACCATGGGCACCCCAAACCCTAAACCTTGGACTTAGACCATGGGTTTATTACAAACAGAGGACTTTTACTCAACCCCAACACGCCTAAGACTATTTTGAGTCATAACTCCGCTTACAAACTCCAAAACCCCGCGGAGTTACCCGCCTTAAGGACCGTTGGGGTGCGCGCCCCAACAGGCCCCTAAGACTCACTAGTGGCCCATCCCGGGACACTCTACTGCTTTTATGGTGGTAGACTCTCGTTGGTGAAACCTGGTGCGCTGCTTGCTAAAACCCTACATGCAGTGGTTTACGGCTTGTTCCTTTTCTTCATAAAATGTTGCTTAAGGCTTTCTGGATCTATCAGTGACCCCATCCCTTGATCTGCTTGCCGAACATCTGACCATCCACAACTTAGGGGCTCCAGAATTGTGTGTCAAGGTGCATAAGATAAACAGCCGCTTTGGTTTTGCCAAATCAGGAGGATACATCTTGGGATGCCTCAGAGTCTTCACATGATGCCTGGTGCCTTTCATCACTCCACATTAGAGAGAACTTATGCGTGCCTTCATTCAGTTTAGAGTGAACTTCTACCTACCTTCATCCTGGTCAAGCATTTCTGCATAGGTGGATTGCTCAGAAGGTTCTGCAGATGCCTCTCCCTGAACTCACGTACTAACTCCTGGGCTTTGCGATCATTCGACATGGTCCTAACTGAAGAAACTTCAAAGAAATGCATAATGCAGGAGTCACAGGCTAGTGTAGCTTCTTATAGAATCCCGCAACAGAATCTGTCATCATGGTGCATTAATGATGCCAAATCTAGTGGAGTGGCAGAAATCCTGTCCACACGGTGCGAGATTTTCCCAAAATCTCATTATTACAGGCAGTTAAGGCAGTACTCGTGTCGGCGCCACCAAGTCTGGTTTGTCCCATCCGTCAGATTTTAAATTGAGACACATCTTTAATCTTTGACATAACTACTAACTCCAGCTTCGCCTTGACAAGAACCCTCGACACAATATGAACCTTTGAACTTTTCCAGTCTTCCACACGTCATAACTTTGAGGATAGCTTCATTATAGTCTAGCACCCAATTTCAACTGTTCTTGGTACTTAGACTTTCCTTCCTGGTGTTACTTCTGATTAGGAGGTCCTGGCCTATCCCTATACTTCTTTAAACGACTGCCATTTACCATAGAAGGTAAAATTTCTCCATTCAACTTAGCCAACTGGACTGCACCACCATCAGTAAATTTCTGCACTATATATGGGCCTTTCCAATGTGTCTTGAACTTACCCATGAACTTCATGAATTTGCTGTCATATAAGAGCACAAGATCACTCTACTGGAACTGCTTCTTCTTGATGTGTCTATCATGCCATGCTTTTTCTCGAGATTTCTGCACTTGCTGCTGGAACCCTGTAATAAATCTGTCCTCTTCAAGTATCTTTGTCAGCCTTTCTGTTATTATCGCTGGGTCATCTATCTCTGTGAAAGCAGATATTCGAAGGATAGGAACAATATATTCCATGGGCATGACTGCTTCTTGCCCATATACTAGCCTAAAAGGTCTATGGCCTGTCAATTTCTTGCAGGTAGTCTTATAAGCCCAGAGTACTACTGGAATTCTAAGATCCCAGTCATTTCTGTTAACGTTGCAAACCTTCATCAGAGCCTTTTCAAGGATCTTATTAAAATCTTCGACAGTTCCATTAGCTTGTAAATGATAGGCAGTACTCTTCTGATGATATACTTGAAATTCTTTAGTCAATACTTCAATAGTCTTATTTATAAAATGTGAGCCCTGATCACTCATAAGGACTCTAGGACACCCAAATATGGAAAAGATGTTATCGAAGATGAACTTTGCAGCTGTAGCAGCGCTACAATTCTTCACTGGTTGAGCTTCGGCCCAACAGGTGAGGTAATCCGTTGCTGTAATAATGTATCTTGCTCCTGACTTGTTCGCAGGGGGATTGATAGGTCCGACAAAATCAGTAGCCCATTTGTCAAAGGGTTGTAAAGTTACCTGTGGAACTAGAGGCATCTCATCCCTCCTGGATGGTTTTCCCGTCCTTTGACAGATGTCGCAGCTGTGACAATATTCTTTTGCATCCTTGTGAATTGTAGGCCACCACAATCCGACTGTCAGAATCTTTTGTGTTGTAGCTTTTCTTGTGTAATGACCTCCTGCTGCCCCAGAATGTGCCTCAGCCAATATTAACAACTTTTCATGCTCTAGGACACATCTGCGCAGTATTTCATCTGGTCCCATCTTATATAATTGTCCTGCTATTAAGGTAAGGTTAGCTGCATGAACCACCAGTTGCTTCTTCTGTTCTGTTGTCATCTCGGCGGGTGGAAAACCTATAGACAAATACTGAACAATATCCTGAAAATATTCATCAACCATCTGGATGGAAAACAACTGGGCATCAGGAAGACCTTCATCCAAGCTGGTAGGTTCTTCTCCTGACTCAAGCCTCGACAAGTGGTCAGGACCTAGATTCAATCTTCCTGGTTTGACTATGATCTCAAAATCATACTCCTGAAATAGAATTAGCCATCTGCATATCCTTCCACCTAGCACAGGTTTGTTAACCAAATACTTTAAAGCAGAATGGTCAGTAAACATTTTAAAATGAGATCCTAATAGGTAATGTCGAAACTTCTGCAATGCATAAACCATAGCAAGACCTTCACGTTTTGTTGTAGTATAATTTTTCTCTGAGGTGGACAATTTCCTACTTGCAAAAGAAATGGGGTGATCAATATTACCTTCACTTGACTGGGCCAATACTATACCTAGAGCAATGGAGGATGCATCGACATGCACATGAAATTCCCTATTCCAGTCAGGGAATACTAAGATAGGAGCAGTTACCATCTTTTCCTTCAAAATATCCAAGCTGGCTTGACACTCAGGGGTCCATTCGAACTTAATATCTTTCTTCAACTGCTTTTCCATCGGAGCAGTAATCTGAGCATACCCTTTAATAAATTTTCTGTAATATCTAGTATGACCAAGCGTAGTGCGAAGTTGTTTAACAGACGTTGGAGGTGGCAGGTTCACAATAATAGATATCTTTGCAGGGTCCATCATCAATCCTTGTTTACATACAATGTCACCTAGCAGAATTCCAAAAGGTGCACAAAAGATACACTTCTTCAAGTTCAAGGAAATCTGGTGCTGTCTACATTTATCCAGCATAAGTCTTAAACTAGTTATATGGTCTTTTAGCAGCCCAAATATAGTCTAATCATCAAAATACACTTCTAAGAATTTATGTATATATTCCTTAAAGGCAGAGATGACTACTCTAGAAAATATAGCAGGTGCATTCTTCAATCCAAAAGGCATAACTGTATACTGAAAGGATCCCATTTCTGTAGCAAAGGTAGTCTTATGGCGATCCTCTGGAGCAATTCGGATCTGATGGTAACCTGAAAATCCATCAGTGAAAGAGTACACTTCTTGACCTCCGACATTGTCTAATACTTCATCTGTGAAGGGTGTGGGGAATGGAACATGTAGACAAGCATCATTCAGCTTCCTTAGGTCGACACATATTTGGATTTCACCTTTAGTCTTCTTCTCTTGTACCACCATAGGACTAACCCACTTGGATTCTTCAACAGGTTCAATAATTCCTGCAGCAAGCATCTTATCTAGCTCCATCCTAACTTTTTCCTTATACTTAGGGTTCAACCTATAAGGACGATGTTTCACCGGCTTCGCATCAGGTTTCAAGGGGATCTTGATGACTCCTATATCACCCAGGATACCTTTCATCTCTGAGAATTTTGTTGGAAAGAGGTCCTGATATTCATGGAGAAGTTGGGTCACTTTGCTTACCATTTCTTCATCCCAATAATCTCTAATGGTAGCATGCTTAGGCTGTTCTTCTGAACCAATGTTTACGGTCCGTGTCTTCAGGGGCTGTGTCACTTCAGGTGCTGCGACTACTGGTCCATGTACTTCACAATGGCCTTCTGACTCCAGAATAGCAATGTTGCATGGATTGTCATCCTCGTCAATTGCCAGGTTATAACATTCGATTGCATTAGCTTCTTGTGCCTTCCAATCTGGTTGGTATTCTACTATCTCTTGATCATCAAACACCTTAGTATGGGTCAACCTGATAGCTACATCTAAAGCTGGACAGACCATATTAGTAGAAAAGGTAAGCACAAAACTATCAACAGTACAAACCCAACTTACAGTATCCCGGCGAAGCTCAGCCGCCGCGTACCAATTCTTTGCTATCGGGTCCAGAGTATGCACAACCCGATGTAACCATTCTTCCTGAGGTACACGCTTCCATGCGTTGTAGCACCGTGCCACATGTTCCTGAGGGTTAGTCCTACTTCGCACCCCCTGGGGCTGATCCATAATTATTAGGCGAAGAGATTTCTGACAAGCTGGCCAACTAGGAATGTACTTATTATGGCTCTTCCACCATCTGGCTGCGGTGGCTCTGGATGTTGGATCCAGAATCTCCTGTTTCTGCGAATCCGATATCTGTTCTGAGAATGGCACACTAAACTCTTCTGGGTCTCCTGAACCATCATAAATGGGTAAGGCTCTTGTCTGTGAGGTAAGCCATCTAAGAGACTTGGTAATCCTGGCACATCTGTGTCCATGTAGCTCATACAACCGGCTCTGCCAGTTCTCTAAACCATCATCTAAGTCCGTTATACAGGAGCTGTCACACTTCCAATGCATAATACCTTTGGCACTAGGGTCAACATAATCTTCTTCCTTCACTGTAAGGTTATAGATATGCTCCATAACATCCTGATCTTCATCTCTGAGTGGTTCTGTGTATCTTTCTCCTTGGGAGGGATCCAGTGGTAGGATGACTCGCAGCTCTTTCCCTTCAAAAGTCATTTGTTTCTTCTTAAGGTTAATAACTGTAGCATTTTCCATTGCCCATTCAATTCCTAACAAGGCTGGATATGGATTGCTATCGTCAATGATCTCAATAACTTTGAAGTCTGCTACAATACAGATGCCATCAATATCCACTAAAGCATTAGGGAATCATCCTAGGGGCACAATCTTCTGCTGATTGGCTAATCTCAATTGGATAGGGGACCAGTTAAGGGTAGGTTTTCCCATATGTTCCCAGGTTTTCTTGGTTAAGACATTTACCTCTGATCCTAGGTCCAAGATAACATCAGTCATATCATACTCGCCTATCTGAGCATTCAATCTCATTTACCTACCAGTTCATCGGACACGATTAAAAATTTTCTCCTTATCAACTCTTCTCTGAGGTTCACAGAAATCAAGAACTTTTTGCAACTCCTTTAAAGAATTCTGATTCCTTAAGAGTTTCATACAGCTCTGTAAAAAGGAATACAGTGTACTTACTTTATCCGTTGAAGCTTCTTTCGGCTGCGGCTGCTGCTGATGTGGCTACGCAGGTACTACTGCTGTGCTAGAATCCACAAAATATTTATTGGCTGCCATGAATGTCTCCTTTTCTCTTTCGATATCAAAGGCAGGGACTTTCACATGGGCCTTACGAACCCAAGCCTCGTCAGGCTGTTTCGTGGCAGGCTGTATATGCGTCGTAGCTCCACTTTGGGTAACAACATTAATGGATGGAGCAGGTCTTTGCTCAACTGAAATCATATGAAGATTCTGAGTAGGGGCACTGTTTCTTTCCTGAATCTTAGCTATCAACTACGGGAACTGCTCAATCACATGGTCTACTGCTCGGCAATACCGACATGTCGTAGTGGAGTTCCGACAGTCACGAGCCAGATGTCCAGCCTGGTTACAATTATAACACAACACCTGACCGCATCCTCTGCCAGCCATACCACCATGACCAAGGCCTCCAAACACATCGCTACCTAATGCACCGTCGCGGTAGCCATAGCCATCATGGCTCTGTCCCTCATTTTGTACCCGATAGGCATCATATGTGCGCTCTTTCATGAGGTCATAACTGTGACACTCATCTTCATTATGTCCTACGGACTTATAGAATTTGCAGTAAGGGTTCTTAGGAACTTGCACATACCTCTGTAGAAGATAGCAATTCTCAGGTCGATGCTGACCAGTTGTCCAACAGATCTCGCAATATAGAACAGTAGGATTGAATGGGTTTGGCGCACCAGTATTCAGGTAATTTCTTACCACAGGACACTGTTCCTTGTCATGACCTTCTGTCCAACATTATGTGCACCAAACCTCTTCACGGCCGGTTTTTCCTTTCTTCATATCGCGAAGCTCCAAAGCCATCGCTGCCAACTACGCTTGAATTTGAGCGATACCAGAATTGTCTTCGATAGGAGCGGTTTCAAGCTTCATCGCGATTTCCAGAGCCTCCTGCTGGTCAGCAACCTTCTGTTGCATGAGCGGGGTTTTGATATGTGGTAGCAGTGCTGCAATGAACCATTCCTTGTGCTACACAGGTCTAATGGGGAAACTGACTTGTTCTAGCAGAACTTTGAATCTTTGATCAAAATCCCACACTGATTCTCCACGTCGCTGCTGAATCTCTTTCAATTCAGTGATACACTATGACTTGGATTTCGGCTTCTTAAATTCCTTTATCATGGCTACTTTTATATCAGGCAATGCATGGTTCTGAGTGCTAGAGAGCTTCATGAACCAGGTCATAGCAAGTTCTCAGAAAGAAGTAACCAGCTGATCTCTTTTTGTATCTTGATCCGTAATGGACTTAGCAGTCCACACTGCTTCGCATAAAAACCAAAACTGTTCTAGATCCTCTGATCCAGTTCCTTTGAAAACAGGTAGCTTAATGTCATCATGCATGTGGGCCATAGTGGATCTAGGGGGGGTTGGTGGGGGACTGGGAGTAGCTGGGGGGGAACTTACTGGAGTAGACTGACCTGCGACAAGGGTACTCGGGCTAGGGTGACTTCCAGACTGCGAAAGATTCTCAGGGATAATAGGTCTTCGCTGCGGGGTTACCGGGGGGGTTTCCAACAGAAGGGGTTTCTTTGGGTTCAGACTTTGTGGGATTTACAGGGGAATACTCGATATGCTGACCCTGGGAATAGGATCCAAAATCTCTCTTGTACCTTTTTCCACTTCCCAGCAAACCACTTTGCTCGTTGAAGGTATTTATACTTGCAACCATAGGTTAGTAATACAAAATCTAACAGTCTGATTCAATGAGCAATATTCATTTTTCAGCTAATAGCATTTTAATTCTCAAACTAAATGAATTCAAAAACTTATCCCTTGGTCCTTTGAAAAACTGCCGCTCGGCTTCACTAAAGGAAGTACTCATGTCGATGGCGAACTCCGTCACAAACGCTTCAAGGGTTCGCATTGTCCAGAAATCAACGGCGCGGGATATCTCATTGTTCATCCTTTTCAGTATATTAATTCTTGCGGGAGTCCACATAGGAAACTGACGTTCTTGGAAGTTCATCCTTCTCTCTGTTAACCTAGATAACCACTGGTGCAACTCTATGTGGATACTACCAAAGAAAATTTCATAAAGGTCACAAAAAACATACCTTTGTAAAAATTCATTTGCACTACGACGCGGATCTTTGTTCTCTTGCTCAACAAATTTCAGATAAGTCTCATCAAGCCAATCACCGATTTCCTTCACAGAGGGTCTCCAGAACATAGCCCTCGAGGTACAACATAAAACCCTCTTGAGTAGATACTGAGTTCAACCGACAATGGAACCAATTTGTTGGGCAATAGGGCAGACCCGGGTTTTATACCTTTAACTTCGCACCAACAAAAGACCCACAGTGTTGGCCCTTTCAGCAACAACCTGCGAGCAAGTTGCAGTCTCACCCGAAACAGCTATGGGGTGCCGCAGAACCAGGTTTCTGCAAGCAGAAGAGAGATATTACTATACCTTTAGCTTTTAACAAATTATAAATATAAATCACAGAACTTAACATTCACTTATTTAGCTTCGTGGTTATATAAACAAATAGTGCCTTGCGCAGCCCTTTACTGGGAATTCACAGCGAAGTTATTATCTAGCAATGATCTTTACTTATTAGATATATAGATATTTATGCATGAAAGAACATAACAAAACACAACACAAAAGAACCACAACACTAGATATAACGTGGTTCACCCCCAGTGTAGGGGTTCATCCACAGAACTACGTTTTATTCAACTTTATACAAAAACCACAGTTCTGATTTGCGCACTCAGCTGCAGATCCCTTCAAGTCCTCAAAGCCGCGCACACAGCTGCAGGCCTCTGTGCACTCAACTACATATTTCCTTAATCGCCCAAAATCCTCTGCGCACACAGCTGCAGAGGTCGTCCACACACACAGCTGGGACTGAACCTTTCTTACAAAATAAGCCTTAGCTTTGCATCAGTTCCTTTTACATCAAAATCCTAACCTTACTTCTTTACAAAAGTGCTTATTTATAGTGCACATATTACAAAACCATGGCCTTAAACCATGGGCGCCCCGAACCCTAAACCCTAGACTTAGACCATGGTTTTATTACAAACAGAGGACTTTTACTCAACCACGACACCCCTAAGACTATTTTGAGTCGTAACTCCGCTTACAAACTCCAAAATACCTCTTGTAAAAATGTCTATGGAGGGCCTTATTTGTGAATATATTGTAGCATTGGGTGATTATGGATAAGTATTTCAAACACACCTCAATTGAACAATGGGTCATATCTACTCATAAGTTGATTGATGGGGCTTCTATGGTCTTGAACTATTTGGTTGCATCATTTCCAATTATGGGAGAATTGTTGGCTTGGTCCCCAAAAAATAGGGCCTCTATCAAAATTGGTGTGGACCCCATTATTGGTGGTCCATATAACTATATAATATCACTTTAGTTACTAGACTCCCTTCATTCATAGGTCCTAGATAATCTTAATCACATTTGCACACCTAATATGTCTTTGGGCTTGAGAGATTCCAGGATAAATTCTTATTCTTTGAGCATTATTGGAGCTTTCCACATGGAATGGTTTCAATATATTTTTGGTTTTCATTGTGGATTTATTTGTTTTTGAGAGCAAGTAGACAAACAAATTTGGTCATGGAATACCTAGTATGGCTCTATCATTGCTAAATCAAGTACATATTATTCATTATTAGGAACCATATATTTGGGTGAGCATCAATGGTATAAATATATATGGGAATGGTTTATCCCTCTAAGGATAAAATTATTATTTTGGCATGCACTGAGTAATTTCATATTGACATGGGAAATCATTTAAAGTGTGGGGGTGTTGGCCTAGATTTTTGTTCTCTATGTAGGAACAATGTTGAGTTGGTGGTTTGTCTCTTTATCTTATGTCCTTTTACCAATGATGATTGGAAATTGATATAAAGGAGGATCAACATATCTTTAGAATGGCTTAGAGGAACCCCAAAAGATTACTTTCTATATTGGAAAAAATCATGTAGCGATTGGTTGGAGCTACCAATTCATATATGTTGGATTATTTGAAAGGTTTTTAACAATGATATTTTTGAGGATAAGAGGACAAATGTTTTGTTGATTGGTAGTAGAGTGGTAGAATATGTATCTGAATTCCACGGGGATGAGAATCAAGTACATTATTTTCTTGTTAGATGTTGTCCACCTCCTTCCTTGTATATGGATTGCATTTGGGGATTTTTTTATGATGCCTCAAAGTTTGGAGCGACACCATGTGGGGAGAGGGTTGTGATTTGGTTATCCAACGATTACTTATATAGGATTCGTATGAATTGCGAGGAGGGAACAAACACTTGAGGTGATATTTTGGCCATATGCATGATTCTATTTTTTTCTAGATCCAAACATATCCTATCTATGCAAGTTATTGGAGACTCAAAAATCATAGTTGAGTGGTATAATTAAAAACTCACTTTCCGGTTCTCTTGCTAATTCAGAGGATGGAAAGATTTGACCTCTCATGTATTCTTTTGAAGATATTACTTTCTAACATAAATTTAGAGAGTTTAATCATTAGTTTTGTATTCTTTCAAATATGGACCTTACTGCTCGAGAAGGTAGTATTTTTAATCAACCATATTGTTTTGAGGAGGTTGTGGAAGATGGATCTATACTGGTGTTCTAATCACTATTCTCAGGTTCCTATTATTATTTGAACATATTCATACTGTATTTTTGTGGTGTATTATATTCATATTGACCAATATCAAATTATCTTTCACATGTCATTCCTCCTCAGAGCGAGTGTTTACTTCATCATTTTTTTGTTTCACTGCTATGTCAGTGTACGACTAATACTTTTTGGAAAGTTTACAACTTGTGGTAGAGGGAAAATTAATTTTTTGTATATACCTTTCATGATGGATTAATTTATTATATATTAGTGTTTTCATGTATGTATACAAGATAATTCTCTTGGATGCAACAATTTCCAGGTGCATTCACTCATTAAATAATTTTTTTTGGAGCTTCAAATTTTAGATCGACACTACTTGAATTTTTTGGGTATATAATCCTTAGGAACCAACAAAATGTTTTCTATTGGCATTAGGATTTTCATTCCTATTGGAACCATTAATGTATTGGAATGACCATTTTAAAATTTTCATTCTTTGTTGTAGTTTCCTACTACTCGCCATATTTTATATTTTTGTGACAATCAACTACTTTATTTTCTTTTTGGTCTACCCTCGAAGACTTTTTCTTATCTATTTGGTCTAGTATTGTGATGAACTTCAAATATTTGTGTATTTTGATACTCTCCACTTTTCATGTGGAACTATATATTTATTTATGGATGGATTGGACAATTTCACATATACTTTAATATAAGTATATCTTTTCTCTCTAAGAAAAAAAGAAGGGACTTCTCCCAACAATCTCACGCATAAATTAATGATTGAGTAAAAAAAGTAATAAGTAATTAATTGCCTCATTCAAGGTTCATGGAATAAAATGGATTGGATCTATGGATGGCACTTGGAAATAAAGGATTCAGTCCCCCATTGACGACATTTTCACTTCCTCTCTAGTGGAATCATAGCCCTTTGTATACCTTACATAACCATGTTAGTCAATTTGTATTATTAATCAAAATAATATTTACCTAGCAATTTAATTATATTTATACACCAATCACACAACTCAAGTAACAAAAAAAATTACATAATGGATCCAATATATTCCAAGGGTAAAATTGGGGGTATTACAACCTCTCTATCACTCTGGATGATATTTGGAAACCAAGATAACTTGTAAATAGTTTTACAGAAAAATTCAGATGTATGTTTTGTAGAAACGTTTTTTCCTACCCCAATAAAGTGTGAATACATGGTTAGTATTTCTACCACCACCAATATTTTATCCTTTCCTTCTGACATGAGAGATCCTTCAACGAAATACATTGAAAGTTATTCCCATTTTTTATTAGGAGTGTGTAGTGGATGGAGTATCCCAGGTGTTAAGGAATTTTTACTTTTTTTTCTTTGGAAAATATCACATTTTACTACATATTTTTTAATATCCACATTCATTCCCTTCCAAAATAATGATTGTCTTGCATTAGAATAAGTTTGTAAAAACACTATGTGTCTTGTAGTTGGACAATCATGGGGTTTTTTAAGCACCATGGGTTAAAAAATTAAATTGGGGTTTAAATAAATTCTTCCTTTATACCATAATATGTCATTCTTCCGCTCAAATTTGGGGTATTGATTGACATTATTGGTTATGGAGAAAGTCTCTGGGTTCTTGACATACTCGGTTCGAATTTCATCCAACCATTAGGGATAACTATCAATACTACAAAAACTTGAAATTCTTAATATTTTCACGAAAGAGAATCAACCCGTATATTGTCCTTTCCCTTTTTATTTAGGATTTCCATATACAAGGTGTAAATTTTCTTTATCCATTTATGTTGCTTGGCTGTCAATGTTTTTTTTGTAATAAGTATTGAATACCGTTATGATTTGAAAAAATCATAAACTTGCTTCCAGAGACATATTGTAACAATTTTGTTAATGCATGCATGGTGACCAACATTATTTTTTTGTATGTATACTATAAGAATTCCCTTTTATTTAGTTTTCTATTTTCAAAATCTATTCGATGTCCTTCTTGGATCAAGACTGCTCCTATTCCAAAAATTGAGGTATCACTTTCGATTACAAATGATTTTGAGAAGTTAGGTGTTTCACATATAGTATTTGTGGACATAAGTTTTTCAAATCCTCAAATCACCTTCCTTCTTCCTCATCGGGGATAATTTTAAGAACACGCCCGGAATTTATAGGTATAATCACTGGTCCAATCTCCCTAATATATAGAAAAAATTGAAGGCTATTTTATCCATAATATATTGTGTATATATAATTTTTTGGATAATATTTTATTCTAAAATATAATATTATAAAATCTTGGTGAATCTTTCACTAAACTATAATATATTGTAAAATCTTCGGGAATATTTCACTGAACTATAAAATATTGTAAAAACTTGGAAAACATTTCATCAAATTATAAAATATTGTAATGTCTTGGTGAATATTTTGCTAGGAAGAATCAACTTTTGATTCTTCAAATTACTAAGGTAGTGCAATTGAATATCGTATACTAGAGATCGAATCTCTCAACTCCTAGAACCTCAAATGAACAAATGCATGAATGAGGATATGAGGGATTTATTTATACATTTCACAAGCAATATTAGGTCACTCACAACTAGAGGAGTTGATGAATCATAACTACACTAACTAGATTCAAGCAAACTGGGGACTCCACTTTTTATCTCGTCCCTTAATGGTCCAACGAACATGTGGGGACCCAAATCTTTACATACTGACAAACTGATAGAATTGAACACTTTACAATGAGGAGTTATTATGGAACCCACAAACAATTATTACAATGTCAAGTATTATCGAGACCCACAACCTTAATATAGTGTATGAATTCCCAATTAGTGTATTTTCCAAATCTCTCATTTTTAAGATACTCTTTAAGAAAACTTAACCTCCTTATATGTTTATAGATATGCATGCCAATTTTTCATTTCTTTTATGAAAATCAAAATATTAATTATGTCATTTGATTTAGAATTTTTAGAGTTAGTTAGAAACTTGCAATGGTTATTACAAATAAGAACATAGACTAACAATAATACAAATCATTGTAATGCATCATTGTGCATATTATTAAAACTACTCTATTAAAGACTACTTTTTCTCAGATAAACTAAGGAGGTGTTTGTATCTGTGTCCTTGAAATTTTTGAATTTTTTAAAAGCATGCACAATGTGGTAAATTATTTTATCGCCCTCATTGAATGAATAATACTATATATCAAATAACATAATGTCTACATCTCAATTCAAACATGCATTGTACATATTATATACAATCATGATGGAAATGAAGCATCGTGTTCCAGCTAATCATATATTTATCATACATAACTATATCCATTTATGGATGATGATAGAAATTACACATAAAAAAAAACCAAAAAACATTTTATTGTTGAATAACCCTTACAAAAAACAAAATATCGTAAAACAAGTACTGAACCCAACAAATTTAGGTTGGAAATAAAATTTATGAACTTTGCAATACGAATAAAAAAATATACTAGTCATAAAATTATCAATACAAATAAAAGAATATACAAGTGCGCTTTGGACAACTCTACAAGAAGACAACCAAAATAATGGCCATTCCATTTTAGCACTGCCAATATAATCGACATGCATTCATTTATATTACAAGCATCCCAAAAATCAATAATAATAAACATAAAATATGAACATATACAGTCTCATTAATGCCTTAGATCCAATAATAATTGCAAAGAAAGACCCTAATAAAAGCACATTTTAAACAACTAGGTCAAATTCAGTTTTAATATATAAAAACAATGTTCTTCATAAAGAGTAGCATCTACTAACAACATATACATGTCAATTGATAGTTTAAACATGGAAAGGAATAAAATAAATCCTATCTTCTGAGATCTATAAAAATTTCACAGACGAATACTCATAGGATAGAATAAAACCCTCATACCACTAAATGAGCCCTAAGAATCAAGAGTTCCCTAGAATTCAATAGGCCTCAAAAAGAATCCATGATACTAAAATCATGATAAAAGGTAAAGGTACAATATAATAATCGATTAGAGTTGTGGATAAAAAACATAAAAATATTGATAAAAAACTATACCATGTTAACTATTGGATGTAAAGCATGATGTGAGTTTGTATTCTCTAATAAACTACATGTGTTACATGCACCTTCAAGAATTGAGCTTTCTGTAATGAAGATGTTATGTGAAGACTAAAATGTCGAGAAAACTAAGAATGAAAAGTGGAATCATATCAATAAGAAACTTCACCCTGCAAGTGCAATATGATGTGGGTGAACCATGAACCACTGTAGCATATCAATAGAAAAAAATAGCCCCTGATTTTCCCTCCAATACAGGAAATCAATTGTTGAAAGAAGGTATCACTTGGAATTGACTAAAAATACAGGTAAATGAAACCATATGCCTAAATTACAAGGAAAATGGAGGACGGAATAACCTTTGGAAGCCTCCATTTGAAAATTGGGGGCAAAAGAGTGATTTGACTAGATTTTCTCTAGAAATTTAAGGAGAAAGATAGATTGGAGGGAGATTTTGCTAGGGTGAAAAGTAGTTTTTTTCATTTTCCTCATTAATATACATGAGTCTATTCAGTTAGTATTTAGTTTTTTTTCTAATAAATATTGGGCGAATATATTTTAGATGAAAAAACCCTTTCCATATAAGAAAATAACCCACTAAATTTTTGTAACCCCCTTAATATACCCCATTATCTATATATAACCCCTAAAATTTTCCATGTTCCGCATTCCATTGAAAGGAGTTCTTATTTAGGAGGTTCATTAGAGGAGTAGTTAAATGAGCATAATTCTTAATGAGTATTTGATAATAGCATGCTAACACTATAAATCCTATTAGCTTGTATATGATTTTTGTCTTGGGCCACTTGATGATCGCTTAGATTTTATTTGGATCTACCTTGGTCCCTTATTTTGATATAATGTTACCAATATACTCTACTTCTTGTTTGCAAAATGCAGCGCATATTGATATTTTTGCATAGAATTGATTCTTTCTTATGAGAGATGAATTTTGTCTAGATGCTTTAGATGTTCATTCCATGTCTTGCTATAAATGAGGATGTCATCAATAAATACCAACAAAAATTTCCTTAGGTAGGTATAGAATAGTTCATTCATAACGTCTTGGAAGGTGGCAATGACATTTGTTAATCTAAAGAGTATTACCCTGAACCCTGTGTCCTTCATGGGTTTGAAAATAATTATTGGCCATGTTTCAAATATTACTCTAATATGATAATAGCCTAACCTTATGTCAAGTATTGAAAACTAAATTGTTCCATGATGTTTTCCCAACATGTCATCGATGAATGAAACGAAAAAATTGTTCTGAATTGTTATCTTGTTTAATATTCATTACTCCATGCACTATCTGAAAGAGCTATATTTCTTTTGTAGTAATACTAATCAAGCTACATATGGAATTTTTCTATTTGTAATAACACCACACTTCAATATATCATGAACTGACCTTTCCATTTTTTTTTATGGTGATGGTTGTATCCATATCGTTTAACCTTCACCAAAATTGATACTGGTTTAACTTCAACTATATGTTCAATTATCCTCTCTGGTGGTAACTCCATGGGAAGATATTGAAACACCTTCTTGTGTTTTTGAATTAATTATTGGACATTTTCTATTATAGAGTCATCTTGTTATGAATCTTGTATCTCCATTTGATGGAATTTGACCAAATAGTTCTAGGATCCTTTCCAAATAAGTTTTTCCATCTATTTAAATGGCATAACTTGTGTCTCAAGGGTTGGAATCCATGTAGCTAATACTTTTTCCTTTCCACTTGAATCTAATATTTTTTTATGATTGGAAGAATAATTAAGCAATGCATGTATCCATTGGACACCTAAAATCACATCTACTACTCCTAGAAGTACAATATAGAGTTCTTATTAAAAATTAATGTCTTGTATTTGAAGTTTCACTTTATGGCACTTTCCTACATTCTCAATTTTGTTTCCATATGCAAGCATTACCTTCATTTATGGAACAATATATACAACTAACTTAAGTTTCCTTGTAATTTTTATGTCAAGGGAGTTTTTGGTAACTCTTGTATCGATTAGCACCATGACATTATCATTTTTTATATGTCCCTTTAATTCAAGAGTTTTTGTTTTGTTGATTCCTATCATGGCTTCAAGTTATATTTTTGTTGTGTTGTTTCCTTCCAAGTCTAATGGAATATTTTGGGGATTCTCTACTTTCCCACCTTATGATTCTTTTATATCTAAATCATCATTCCCTTATGCTTCACAGGTATATAATTTATTTGAATTATATTATATGGAGAACCTATGTCTTGTTGATGTATCTATAACTTCGTAAGATATTCTGATGTATATTATAATTGTATGTTGATGTACCCCCATCGAAGATATGTTTTCCTCCTTTTGGGATGTCATTATTGTGTATGGACATTGAGATAAAACCTTTGTTGTGATTCGGGGCAATTGTCACCAGTGTAACATCATGTAATGTATTCCTGGAGTCTCTCTAGGAACAATCGACCCTGTTAGGGTAAGAGGTTGGCCCCAAACATGTAATGGGTCAGTCACTTAAAAGGTATAAATAGGGAGGATCTCATTTATACACGCACTCACTCACTCAAGTTTTCATGAAGAGAGAGAGAGAGACAAGGAGGAGAGATAGATAGTTGGAGAAGACTTATTCTTTTGGGTTTGATCATCTTGTGATAAAGTCTTTGTGATGAAACTATTATGAGTAAGTTTGTGGGGTTTTCTCTTTTATAGTGTTCCTAGTGAAAATATTTGTCTTGCATATATGATCTATCTTATGTATCTTGTTTTACTTGTTATTTTGTTAGATAATTATCCTAATTAATCTAATTATTTTAGGAAAACTAAAATGGTATCAAAGTCTCTCCTAAAGAAGGATCTCTACAGCAACAAAAAATAGGGATTCCTAGTTCAAGGTCTTCTCTCCACATATCATGAAGAAAAGAGGGATACGATAACTCTCCGTAGTAGGGCAGATATTTTGGTGGAAGTGGAATTAGTTTTGAAGAAGTTTCATTTTTAACCTCTCACTAGTGCTAGAAGAAACTAGGGCATCAAGTTTTGGAGGAATCCCACCTAAGTGTTCAAAAAAGGACATTGTTGAGCAACTCGCCTCAAGGAGGAACATGTTTTCATCCAAACAGAATTCCCAAACTCCAAGTTTGGAAAATTAGGGTTTCTCTAACAAACCCTAGGTAAACCAGCTTCGGAACCAAGTCAGACACCTCAAATCGGTAAGATCCAAGTATTTTCTATTTCCATTTGAAGTTCTCATTTGAAAAGATGAATCACCATACTCAACTTGAGGACAAGCTTGGAGGGGATGATAACTTCCAAGGATGGAAGTACATAATCTCCCTAATCATTGAAGAGAATGATTTCGATCAGTACATAAGTGGAGAAGTTCCAAATCTAGAGGGAGATGATGCTAAGGGTAATCATAATAAGAACTTGGTCAAGGACAAGAGAATCATTACAGATTCTATTAATGATAATTGCATCCCCCATGTGTCATCCTCCAAGACACAGAAGGAAGTGTATGATGATTTAACAAAGATGTTTGAAGGAAAGAATATCAATTAGAAGATGACATTGAGGAACCAGCTGAAGAATGTGATGATACAAAACTCAGACACTATATTCTTACTTCCAAAGGGTTGCTCAAATAAAGGAACAACTTGAAGAAGTTGAAGAAGATGTAGAAGAAGGAGATATTGTAATGAGTACCTTGAATGGCCTATGAAGATCATGGGATTCATTCATTCAAGGAATCTATACAAGAAGGAAGCCAATCTTTTTCATCCAAATCTGAGAATAATGCATACAAGAATAAAATTGAATCATAACAAGAGAAGAGAAGATGAGAAACTGAATATCAATCTCTCACTTCTCACACTAGGAATGACTATAAGAAGAAGGAGAATCGTCATCACAACAAGAAGAAGGATAAGAAGCAAAAGAAGTTTAGAAGATATCCTTCTAATGTTCGATGCTATACTTATGATAAAAAGGGACACTTTTCAAGAGACTGTCCCAAGAACAAGAGATCCTTCAACAAGAATAAAAGACATCATGCTCATACTACTGAAGATGATAAAACAACAAACAAAATATTGAGAAGAGAGAAGGATGATTCAGATGAAGAGTATGTATTGATATCAACACTTACACGTACTATCTCACATGGAAGCAATTACTGGCTTATGGATAGTGGGGAATATAAACACGTGATGGGATACAAAGAGTCATTCTTCAATATGTATGAGCATGTGTCACCTCACAAGGTGAAACTTAGGGATGATTATAATTATCCCATAAAGGGGAGTGGAGAAGATTCATGCAAGATAGACTCTAGAAAATATTTAAATATGAAGGATGTGCTATATGTTGCATGATTGAAGAAGAATTTTCTCTCCATCTCTGCACTATATGCAAAGGGAATGAGAGTTGCATTTATTGATGGAAAAATTCTATTGTGGCATAAAGGAAATGCAATATATGATGCAATGGTAATTGAAGAGATAGATAGAGGCTTGCACAAACTAAAAGTACAGCTTGAACAAGCATTGTTTCATGAGTCAATAGAAACAATTGAACTATGGAACTGAAGTCTTGTAGATGTGCATTACAGAGCACTACTAATTACAAGAAAAGCAGACTCGAGACTTCTAGAAATCCATGCAAAGAATGAAGGCATTTTCAAAGGATGTGCACAAGGAAAGAATGCAAAGAAGACATTTCCCAACAGTGAAAGTAAAGCTAAAGTAATACTGGAGTTAGTACACTCAAATGTATGTGGGACCATGTCTTCTAGCTCACTAAGTTGGCATGTGTACTATGTTTCCTTGATAGAGGATTTCTCACATAAGACTTGGTTATACTTCTTGAAAGAGAAGAATGAAGTATTCAGTAAGTTCAAGGAATACAAATCCTTGGATGAGAACCACACTAAAAACAAGATCGAGACTCTGCGGTCAGATAATGGTGGAGAGTTCACCTCAGAATAATTCAAGGAACTCTGTAGAGATTTTGGTATTAAGAGGGAATTAATCACTCTATACAATCTTCAGCATAATGGAATTGTGGAATGAAAGAACCGAACCATAATGGAAGCAACAAAGGAAATGATACATGACCAGGATCTTCCAATGCACCTTTTGGTCAGAAGCAGCAAGGAAAACTATGTATGTACAGAACCATAATCCTCATCGAGTACTTGACAACAAGACTCCTAAAGAGGATTTCTCAGGATAGAAACTAGAATTCATCCATATCACAATATTTCATTGTCGAGTGTACATACATATCCAAAGGGAGAAGAGGATCAAGATCGATCCTTCTAGGAGGAAGGGAATATTCGTAGGATATAGTGATACATCAAAAACCTACCTAATATAATTCCTAGGATTCAAGAAGATTGATATCATCAGAGATGTAACCTTTGATGAAAAATCAACATTCTAGATCCAGGAGGCTACTTATTAAATATTTTGAGGAAACTGAAGGAATGAGAGTCCAAGGTACATAAATTGTAGAAGAAATTCTAGAAGACCATGAAGATCATGACATGGAATAAGCACAACATACTATAGAGACACTTCACGAGAAGGACTCCCAAAATAGGAAACTGGCATGGGAATGGGAGCTCATACAAGAAGAAGAAAGGTATGGTGCTCTATAAGGGATGCATAGAGCAAGGAAAATGAAATATCCTTAAAAAAATTATATGGCTCTGCTATGTGAAAATATCGTTGACAAGGAACCTTCCACCTATTAAGAGGCTACATAAAAGAAAGAATGGAAGGATTCCATGATCAAGGAGTATCAGTCGATTATGAAGAATGTTGTATGGGATATAGTTCTGAGATCAAAAATTAAGTTTGGCGTGACTTCGAAGTGGATCTATAAGATCAATCATGTTGCAGATGAAAAAATTGAGAAATACAAGGAAAGATTCATAGCACGAGGCTTCTCACAGAAAGAAGGGATAGACTATGAGGAGGCATTTGCACCAGTAGAGAGGTACACTTCCATTAGATCTATACTTCCATTGGTTACAGTTATGAGATGGAAGATACGCCATATGTATTTCAATACAACATTCTTGAATGGTGTAGTTGATGAGGAATTTTACATAGAACAATCACTTGGATTTGAGACACATGACATGCAAACTCATGTGTGGAAATTGAAGAAGGCCTTGTATGGATTGAATCAAGAAACCAAGACTTGGTATGTAAAAATGTATAGTTTCCTAATGAGCCTAGGATTTACTAACAGTAAAGAGGATTCCAAACTTTACTTGAAGGTTGAAGGAGGAATAATAGTGATGCTCCTGTTGTATGTCAATGACTTTCTCCTCATGGGAGAGGTTGAACTCATTGAAGATGCAAAGAGGATTATTGCTACTAAGTTAGAGATGAAATACCTAGGTATGATGCACTAATTCTTAGGCATTGAGGTGTGACAGAGTGTACATGCAATTTTCCTTGGTCAGGGAAAGTTTACAGTGGAAATATTGAAGAGATTCAGAATGTTGTATTGTAAGGAAATAGCCACACCTATGGCATCAAACTTGAAGCTTCTGTGTGATGTTTCATCACATACAATTGATTCCATGATGTATCATCATATCATTGGCTCGCTGATGTATCTGAGGAATATGAGGCCATACATATGCTTTATTGTGAACACACTGAGCCAGTTCCTGAAGGATCTGAGACATGTTCACCTGATGGATGCAAAGCATGTATTAAGGTACCTGAAGGGTACAATGGATTATGGGCTCAAGTATGTTGTGAATAAAAATATTAATATGTATGGTTATGTTGATTCAGAATTGGGTAGGTAGAGCCACTTATAGGAAGAGAACTTTGGTTTGTTGCTTTAGTTTGGGATCTGACACAATCTCCTAGTTTAGCAAGAAGCTATCATGCATGGCGCTAAGTACAACCAAGGTAGAGTCTGTTTTCTTGACTAGTTGTGCGGAAGTATGTATGCAAAATATATTGTCTGATTTGTTCAATATCTAAGTAGAAGTGAGTTGTATCTTTTGTAACAATCAAAGTTACATGAAACCATCAGATAACACAACGTCCCATGGTAAGTCGAAGCAAATCGAGATCAAGTTCCACTATATCATGTATATGGTACAGAAAGGAGTAGTAAAGCTCTAGTACATGGAAATGGACAAGAAGATAGCTGATGTATTAACCAAGCTTCTATCCAGAGTGAAGTTCAATTACTTCAGAGAAAGACTTGGTGTGATCCACAACCAGCCCCCTCGAAAGAGTGATTCATGAGTTCTAGCATAGCAGGAGATAACATTTATCCGAGTATAAAACTATCGGTGAAGGTCGTAAGTTTTTCGGATGTAATCAATGCTAGAGGTTGTCCTCTATTGTAATCAGTCCTGACGAAGATCATAGGTTATCCTTGGACATAATCAATCCTGATATGTTTGTATGCTAGAAGATGACCAGAGACCAGAAGACACATATGCATTAGATCTCACATGGGAAATGAGACAAGTTGTTTGATTGGAAAATATCCTGGTGTAGCAGGTTGCTCGGACGTAATAACTCTTGTAGGTTTTCCTTAGATGTAATGAGTCCTGATGAAGATCAGAAGTTATCCTTGGACATAATCGGTCATGAGACAGATTATCCAAATGTAAAATATCCTAGTGTAGCAGGTTGTTCGAATGTAATAAGTCCCGTGGCTTCTCTGGAGTCTAAAATAGGTTCTAGTGTAGCAGGTATTCAGATGTGATAAGTATCGAAGGTTGTCTGAATGGAAAATATTTGAGATGCAGGTTGTTCAAATGTAATAAGTCCTTGAGGTTGACCTAAATGAAAAATATCCTGGCATGGTACGCAGGTTGTTTCATTGTAATCAGTCCTTGTGTATGTGTGTTATCATGTTGGAGATATCACAAGGAACTTGGTGTGCACCTCAGAAGTTCTCCTATATTGGTAGAAGGCATGTTAACCATAGATATATGTAATGCACCTGGTGTTCTCCTAAGTGATTCATGCATAGTGGTAGATGCATATTAGATTGTGGCATGTTCCTATGTTAGTAGAACGCATGTGGTATGCATTTGGGTTGTTCTTTGTATGATCTGTGTGTTTTGTTTTGTTTTGTGCAGGACAAGAGTTGATCTTGATACGATGAGATGATGGTAGGAGATGTAGGTTAATGTATGATCTATGTGTTTTGTTTTGTTTTGTGTAGGACAAAGAGTTGATCTCGATATGATGAGATGATGGTAGGAGATGCAGGTTAATGTCATGTAAATGTAAATAATATCTTGGGATGTACCTATCTGATGGCTTCCTCAAAGATATGATGAAGACCTGGATGAGCACTAGGCCTATACTTAACATGAAAAAGGGATGGCTCTTTAGAAACTTATGATGATATATAGTACCATTCGATGACCAACTAGAATATGAATATGAAAGAAACTATGATGATGAGTCCATGATGATGACTGGACCAGATGTGTTTATGACTATGGAGAGAGATAATACATTCCTAGTTAAGAGGGAGTGTTCGTGTATTTGTAACTTCATAAGATATTTTGATTTATATTATAATTGTATGTTGTTGTACCCCCATCGTATATGTGCTTTCCTCCTTTATGGATGTCATTATTCTGTATGGACCTTGAGGTACAACATCCATTGTAAGTCGAGGAAGTAGTCCCCAATGTAACATCATGTAATGTATTCTTGGAGTCTCTTTAGGAGAAGTTGTCCCTGTTAGGGTAAGAGGTTGGCCTCAATCATGTAATAAGTCAATAACTTGAAAGGTATAAATAGGGAGGTGCCCTCCCTCATTTATGCACACACTCACTCACTCAAGTTCATATGATGAGAGAGAGGGAGAGAGAGGACGAGAGATAGATAGCTGCAGAAGACTTCTTGTTATTCGATTTGATCATCTTGTGATACAGTATTTGTGACGAAACTATTCTAAGGAATTTTGTTGGGTTTTATCCTTTAGGGTTTCCCCGGTTAAAATATTTGTGTCTTGTGTATCTTTTTGTACTTATTAATCTTTCAGATAAATATCCCAGTCAAGATAATTAGGTTAGAAAAACTAACATGTGTGCGATCCCATATTTTTATGAAATGTTTAGATTTTCCTTCTTTCATTATTTGAGATTCAAAACTTCTTTTATTGTATCATATGTGTGGAGGTATATATTTATATTTATATGCATATGTGGTTTTTGGTACATTCCATCTTGAATAAACCTTGCCAAATATTTATTGGAATCCATCAAGTTTAATTTATGTCTCATTTTCCTTATGCATTGCTACTTCAACAAACATAACATCATATATTCTTAATTCATTTTGAATATGAGGTTTAAGGCCTTTAAGATAATCTTGTAGTAATTGTTTTCTAGATAGCCTAAATGCTCATGTGGTCAAATATTTCCATTGATGCATGAATTCATCAAGAATTCCCTTTTTTATGGTTTGGTGTGTTTTGAGAACTCATTTTTTTTAATTCCCCAGAATCTTTTAAAAACCCAACTTTGAAAGAATGCAAATTGTATGTGTGGTTTTCTCCTTTCCAATAGTACAGATAGAAGTTGTATGCATAACCTTTATAATTTCCCAAGTCAATATTATTTATATTATTAATATATTTGAATTGGTGTTGAGCTTCTAGGTTTTTAGAACCAAGATTGCTTAGAATTATTATTTTTGAATTGGTGTTGAGCTTGTAGTCTCTAGAGAACCTAGACTACTTAGACTTATTATGTTCAAGTGGGTGTTGAGCTAGTAGGCTCTGTAGCACCTAGACGACTTAAGACTTATTATTTGTGATTGATGTTGATCTGGAGTATCAAGTCCAATAAGGGATATTATTATCATGTTACTTATCCTATTTTAAATTTCTAACTTATGGTGAAAACCACTTAAAGAACATTCTAAAGAAAATGGAAAATCTATGCATGTTGAATATGACAGTCTGATGAAGGTTTTTTTAACACCGTTCAATGGCTTCTCACTAACAACCCTTTCTTCCTCCTTGCTGCTTTAGCCCCCATTCTCTGTCCTTTCCCATGGGTTTCGCCCTGGGGGGATCATCAGGCTCCCCCCTCCAACCCTCGGACTTTGCTACCAGCCCAAACACCTCGCTCTTTGAAGACACACTGCAATATGATGATGTCGGGACTACGGAGGAACATATAAATACTCTACAGGCCAATGCCAAGCCGTGCACCAATACCTACATTGGAATGTCTGTTGAAAATACCGAAATAAAATTACACCCTCAAGGATCAACACAGGGATAGAATACATGAAAACCTATGCCCTCATCAAAAAATTCATGGGGATCTGGCCCACTGAAAAGGCTCTGCTCAACTGGATCTCTGCCAAATGGAAATCGAAGGCTCACTTTGACATACAACTAGGCTCAAAAGGCTTCTTCACAATCATTTTTACTCTGCTGGAGGACATAGATCACGTGCTAGAAGGAGGGTGCTATTTCTTCAACTCTGTTGGTCTCTTTCTCAGGAACTGGGTGGAGCACTTCAATCCATATTTGGAAAAATTCTCGTGGGCCCTAGTCTAGTTCTATCTCTACTTGCTGCCCCAGGACTACTGGGATGAGGAAATGCTTAGAAACATAGGAAATGCACTGGGAGAGTTTGTGAAAGTGGCCAACCAAACCAAATAACAAAGGTACACCTCATATGCCTGTATATTTGGTTATATGCATATTTCCAAAACCCTACTGGAGTCCATCATCCTAGCGCACGAGGACACATAATGGATTCAAACATTGGACTATGAACACATTTAATTTAGATGTTGAAAATGTCATGAACACGGTCATATGTATCGGGACTTTCCCAAGAACAAAATAACGATGGTGCCGACTACAGCTACAGATGAAGACGACTTTAAGAAGGTCACTGGAAAAAGGAAACAGGGAAGGAAAAACCCTCTCGTAATTAAATCTTCAAACCCTTCCACTAGCAATAGCTTTGGGGTCCTTGATTCACATCTAGAGGAACCAGAACTTGGAACCTCAAATGCTCACTAAGCCCCAAAGAGATGCCATCAGAAGAACAAAAAAGGAAATAACATTGAGAACCCTAGCCAAACAAGCAAGCCCAATTTGACAATGACAACCCATGTAGCCTTAGAGGTAGAGCAAGACCGTGATTATCACCCAATATTGCAAGAAGAAGATGCCATCATGGACGAGGAAATGGGTGACATAGATTTGGGAGGTCTAGATATCATAGGCTTGGAGGATGCATGTAAGAACAATATTGTCCAAAATATCACCCCAAAGCAAATAGATCTACTCACAGATATCCTCCATATATCCAAATCCAACAAGAAGCTGGGGGTAGTCACCACCACCCCTAAAGAAACCAAGAAAAACATCAAGGACACCAAAAAGAGAGGAAGGAAAACAACTCTCCAAAGAACCACCAATTTAGGAGCCAAATTGGTGGAATCAGGTCAATATTCACAGCTTATTGAATTCTTCCCCCTCAACCCCTCTGTTACCCAATGAAGATAATTTCATAGAATATAAGAGGTATCAACATCCCTAGCAACCATAGAATGGTCAAGAAAAAGATACAATAAAACAAACCAACCATCCTCATGTTACAAGAAACCAAATCCAATAGCCCCAACATGGACTCCCTAATGTCCAAACTTTGGTGAGGCAACCAATCCATTTCCCTTGACTCTTCAGGGGCTTCAGAAGGTCTCACTATCTCTTGAAATCCTACTGATGTGGAACTAGATCATTTCCTAGCTTCCCACTATCCCATCTCTGCTCTTTTCCATCTGATTAGCACCAACATCCATGGTCATCTTAAAAATGTTTATGGCCCCTAGCTACCTGATCAAAAGTCCTTGTTCCTTCATTTTCTTCAGTGGCTTCTCCTCGATCAACCTCATCCAATGGATATCCTCGATGGTGATCTCAACCCATTACCTCTTTACAGGACAAGCGGGGAGGAAGACGCTTGATTTTTTAGGAAGACAAGCTTTTCAAAGGGTTCATTGACAAAAATAATCTGGTCAATTTCAATACCAACAATGGAATCCACACATGGAACAATCGCAAGGGTGGAGCTACTCAAATTTCCTCCAAAATGGACCGCTTCCTCGTCTCAGAATACATCATGCTTAGGAACGATGAGATCAATGAGACCATCCTCCATGATGTAGGCTCAAACCACTCGCCAATATGTCTTCATTGGCAGTTTTATGTAGAGGAAAAAAGGAATTCGTTTCGGTTTGAAAAAAATTGGATCACTCACCCAAACTTCCATGATATTATTACAGGATGGTGGTAGAACACACAGGTAGCTGGAATTTCATGCATGCATAAATTCCAAACCAAATTGAAACTGCTCAAACAACATCTCAAGCACTGGAACAAGCATACCTTTGGGAACATTTTCACAAGCAAGGCCCTTTTGGAACAGGAGACAAAGCAGCTTCAGTAGTAGATCATCACCCATGGGAGAACTGGGGAATCCATCGTCCATGAACAACAACTCCTCACCCATCTTGCAGAATGATAAAAACATGTGTGGATTTACTGGGAACAGAAATATTGCATCAGCTGCCTCCATGAGGGGGAACACAATAATTCCTTTTTCCACAGATCTACTATTCACCATCGGAGGCACAATCGCATCACCAAGCTCAAATCCAATGAGGTTCACCTCCTAGAAAGCCACAAGGACATGGAAACTGAATTGGTTGCCTACTTTGAAGATATCCTCATTGAAAATGAGTAGGATAGAGCTGCAGCTATTCAAGAGGTCACCTCTCATATTCCCTCCCTTGTTTTTGAGGAGCAGAACACCACACTAATGAGGCCTACAACATTGTAGGAGGTGACTATGGATGTCAGTCAAATGAAAGAAGATAAGGACCATGGCCCGGATGGCTTCACTTTCAAATTCTTTCATGCCTGCTGGAACATGTTAAAGAAGGAAGCATGGGAACTGGTGGAGGAATCTCGGGGAACTCAAAGAATCTTTCCAACCCTCAATGCCACCTTCCTCACCCTCATTCATAAGGAAAATAAAGCTTCCACTCCCAACAAGTTCATGCCCATTGCAATCTCCAACGTGCTTTGCAAAATAATCTAAAAAATCAGAGCTAATCGCCTCAAAACCCTGCTACCTTCTCTCATATCTACTAAACAAATTGGCTATGTTGAAGGGCATCAAATTCTGGTCGATATCATCCTGGCTCATGAAACTATCCACTCCCTCAAGTTGTCCAAAAATCCAAGTATGCTACTCAAACTGTACCTTTCTAAGGATTTTGACAAGCTCAACTGGGTCTTCATGGAAAACGTTCTGACCTCCTTCGGCTTTGACTCCTCTTGGATCCACTAGGTGTCAAACTTAATTTAAACTTCCTTCTTCTCCATACTCCTCAATGGTGCTCCCTCTCCCCCTTTCAACCTCTCTCGAGGCATAAGACATGGAGATTCTCTCTCTCCCTTCCTCTTTATACTCATGTCTGAAGGGATAGGACACATGATCTTTTAAGCTAGGCTCTAAGTCATTCTTAGGGGCCTCGAGATCCACAATCACTCCCCCATCACCCATCAACAATTTGTGGATGACAATCTCCTCATGGGACATCCCTCTATTGAGGAAGGCACGACCTTCAAAAGCATTCTCTCCACCTTTTATAAAGCATCAGGCATGACCATTAACCAAGAAAAATTGGAAATCTTTTTCTTCAATACCCCTCGCCCAAATCAGCGTAACATTTCCTACATCCTGAACTTCAAAATAGCTACTCTCCCCTCTAAATATCTTGGGCCCCCCTCACTAATACTGCCCTTAAACATTCCTCCTGGAAAAAACTCCTCACCAAATTGGAACTTCTCCTGTCTTAATGGATGTTCAGAACTCTCAATCTTGTCAAATGGCTGATCCTCATCAAATTCGTTCTTCATGCTATGCCCCTCTATCTTTTCTCAATCCTAGCCGCCCCAAAATGGGTTCTCAAGGCTATCAGAACGCTCCAGCGTATGTGTCTATGGAATGGGAAAAAAACTTCCCACCATTGGCCTCTTGTTAAACGGGACACGGTCTGCAAGCCTAAGGTCGATGGGGGTCTTGGGATGAGAGATCCTACACAAAGAAATGAAATTTTGAGCACAAAAATATGGTGGAATTGGGTGTCTAACAATCAAAGTCAATGGGCCCAACTGTGGAAGATAAAGTATGCGAATGACTAGAATGTGCCACATCTTGTATGGTTCTCAGAAAACATCAAAGGCTCCCTCATCTAGAATGCTGCCAACACTCAGAGACACATAGTTCAACATCAAAGCTTCTGGGAAGTTCACAATGACTCTTTAGCAAACTTCTGGACAGACTCTTGGAATCAGCTGGCCCCCCTGGAAAACACCTTCAACCTACAAGTCCCACAAGATATCCTTTTGATTCCCTCATTCGAAAAAATCTACTGCATCTGGCTTCAAAATAGACAAGAGGATTTCAGGGAATGGATCTCTCATGATAATTGGCATCCACTTCAGCAACAACTCCACTCAGAGGCTCTTTGGGAAGACCTACAATAATGCTGCATTAGAAATAGACCGGGAAATGACATCCTCCACTAGGGGTGTAAACCAAAAGGTATATTCTCTACTAAAGAAGCTCATCAAATCCTCAACACCACTAATGAGGCTCCTGACCCCTGTTGGACCAAGAACTGGAGCTTAAAAAACTGACCCAAAATTACCACTTTTCTTTGGCTCATCCTACATAAACACATCCTCACTTGGGATAATATGCTCAAAGTGGGTTTCATCAGACCCTCACAGTACTTACTTTGCAAGACACAAGAAGAAAATATGGAACACATTCTCAATCAATGTCCTTTTTCTGAACAAATATGGACCCACATTGACTCTGCCTGTAATCGCACAGACCGTACCCCAATAGTATCACAGACACCACCAAACTCTGGCACAATCATCCTTACCATACTCCCATGCTAAATAGAATTTGGCAACTCATCCCGAGGTTCATTACCTGGGGTCTTTGGAAGGAGTGAAATCTTAGGGTTTTTGAAGGAAACGCTAACTCTATGGATACCATTTGGATCCAATGTCAACAAAGCATCAAGAAGACCACATTTCTCTCCAATTGGTAGGATAGAGATCTCCAAGCCCATCCCTAAGAAAAACACATTCTTAACCACTAGCTCACCCACATCCTTCCACTTGCTACTGAAAACCTCACCCTCCCCTTTCATCCCTCTTCTCCCAAGTCGTGGACTGTTCCCCCCATCAGTTGATACAATATCAACTTTGATGTTGCTTCTAAAGGTAATGTAGGGATGGTAGGGTTTGTAGGGGTCTTCCGAATAGATGCAGGTTTGATTACACATGTTTACTATGGAAAATTAGGACTGGAAAGAAACAATGTCTCCGAACTAAATGGGCTCCTCCAAGGTATCAAAATGGCTTCAAAATTTGCTCTTTCCCCCCTCATCATAGAAGGAGACTCTTAGCTAATTCTAAACCTGGCCATCAAACTCCAAAATAGCTCCAACTATGGTAAGAACTCTTCCATCTCACGACTTGATCATGATCTCCAATAATTAGCAGGCCTTCTCTCACTACCGTTGGCTATCAAATTTTAGCACATCTGATGAGATGAAAATTCACTAGCGGATAAGGTTTCTAAAAGGAGGTGCTCTCTTCTTATTTTTTGTAGCAACACACCCTATATCAGATCCTAGATGCAAACTTCAAATAGGAATCTTATCATCTGGCTATAAGAGATCTCAACCCGGATGCGAGTGACATAGAAATGCATGTGGGAAGCACCAACTAGATGGGCCTCGCGGGTGACATGGGCACCCATTTGGTAAGAACTAGTGGGATGGACATGGCATCAATAAGACGCCACATCCTCACACTCCCCAATTCCCATAGCCACTAATTTCGATAGGGTACCTGGCCATCTCAAGGACTATGGACTAGACAACGCCATAATCTCAAGGCAGGTTGGAGTTATTTTGCCACCCTAGTTCATGGAAGGATGTGCCAACCTGTTTAAGCTTTGGTGGGGATATTCTCCAGATCATTTGCTCAGGTTCACCTACTGCTCCATGTTCTACACACTCCTATACATTTGGCTCCTGGATCTACTCCTCGCAGTCCCATCTCTCTTCTCCTTTGCCTTGACTCTTGGCTCTCTACCTATATTCTCTTCATCTTGGCTCTTATGCACTCTATTCTCAGGGTCCTAAACATTTCGCAAAGGTAGAGAGGTGTTCTACACAGAGGCCATGCCAGGAGAGGAGCAATGAATGTGCGCTCTTTTATGCTCATTGCTCTCACGCGTGAAGAAGGATTTGACGACGAAATTCCTAATCATGTTTGCCAAATTGTGAACGATTGGAAGGATGAACTTACAGGGGCCATAAATGCTACAGGGCACTCAATGAACCAACGCAAGCACTATTGGGTAATAAAAACTATTCTTATCAGGCTCATCCTTCATTTTAATTCTTAGCCCCTGGTTCCAACTCCACCTATTGTACCTGCTCCTCCAGCTCCCACTGCTCCACTGGTGCCCACTATCCCTCTTGTTCCTCCTCCTCCCCCTCAGTATGTTTCAACTTCTTCCCTGCCTTCCTCTAGCCCCTTCCCTGCCATTCCCATGGATTGTGAACCCCCTCCCCCTCGCCCACTCTGGGCCATATAAAATCCTTGTCAGCAGGGAAAAGCACCCCCACGCCCACCACTGAAAAAAATACTGCCCCCTTTCTTGTTAAACAACCTTCTGCATGTGAAGAGG
This sequence comes from Pseudotsuga menziesii, assembly GCA_001517045.1. Lineage (NCBI taxonomy): Eukaryota > Viridiplantae > Streptophyta > Pinopsida > Pinales > Pinaceae > Pseudotsuga > Pseudotsuga menziesii. Next base: position 110,144 of record LPNX011102527.1, read on the forward strand.
ACGAGGACGAGGATGACAATGACTCTGACAACACTGAAGACTCCAACTCGCCAAGTGAGGACACGTCGAAAGTTTGAGACTGCGGCTCTGTTCCACCACCCTTTGGCTTCAGATGCCCCATTGATGAGGAACCATACATCAAACCTTATTCAGGTTCTCTGCTTTGTTTTATTTCTAGTAAATCTTAGAACATTACGGGTTTACCAATGCTCAAACTTGGTCTGTCTATTTTCTCAGTTTAGTATGATTCTCAGTATATTGTTAATCTTTTTGGGACCTGTTTTCCCTTTAGTAGGGAGGGTCCAACTCCATCTTTTTGGACCTATTTTCCCTCTTGGAGGGAGGTCTGGGTTGCACTCCTTATTGATTGTACCTACCAGTTATTCTAGGCAAGTCTGTTTCCATGAACTGTAATATTTTTTGTAACTCTATCTCCTTATCTCAATAGAATAGTCCTTTAATTTACAAAAAAAAAGCACTTAAAGAGGGACCAAACATGCTAGAGAGGGGATGACTCTTTAATTATATACTAAATAAAATTCAATAGAAAGATAAGACATGATGCGAGGATAATCAATATTAATGAATAAAAATTAAAAGAGATAAAGAGAGATGAAAAATATAACTAATTTATGAAATTAGGATAAAAATAAAAGAAAGAAAACAAAATGTGTGATTTTCCTAAGATAAGAAAAAAACATCCTGAATGAAAAAGAATATGATCATTTTCCTCAAGAAAAATAATAAATGGCAGAGAGTAGACATTAATGGGGATAATGGTCCCTAGTACATTGGAGGGTTTAGTTGTAGGTCCTTAAGCACTCAATTTTTCCATGGTATATTATATGGCTAGTCCAGGAAAGACTCTGTAAGGGGACTCTACACCGAGCTTGTAAAAAACCTTGTGGCTACTCTGCAAGTAGTAAACAAGAAAGGTAATATTATTCTAGGTCTCTCTTCTCTAGTATGATTGGTCTACATAGGGGGTGACCTATGGAATGAACAAGGAATTGTTCAAGGTCTAGGGTTGGGAGGAACTTGGAAGATCCTCAAACAATTGGACATTTAAAAGATGATAAGTATTCTAACTCTTTTTATCTCATGTCTTTGGGTTAGTAATGCTAGTCTTGTATTCTATGAGCTGTATTACTACAATTTATTAATTATGTTATATTTATAATTTGCTCATTTTTCTTGTATTTGGCCATGATTTCATGGTTGAACTAATTAGCTATTATAATTTGAAATGATTATAAATATTATCAAAAAGGTATCAGCTTCATTGTCATGATTTCACGCATAGATTAAATATGGTTCCTAATGACTTAGGGTTGAGTAAAAGAATGATTTATATATGCATAATCTCGATTAAGCTTAATACTTTTGTGTTGGTCAATCATAATCCAATAACGTTTCCCTATGTTATAGTGTTAATTCCAATGTTTTAGAGTAGTTAATTATATGTCCAACTAATTCTTAATAGCATATTTTTGGTTAACCATAATTAAATTATAGATAGATTTTTAAAATTCAATATATTATTTAGACTAAAAAAACATAAGAAAATAAACAATTCAATAATTCAATAAAATATCGTGAAATTGATAGCCCTAGATAGAAAGCTCTCTAATATCACAAGGAATGGAAAGAATTAGATGATAAATCCCTAAACAAATTCCTTAACCAAACCTTGTGTCAATATTATAAATATTATAGCTATTAAAATTGAATAAACTGAACCATTATAAAAACACAATACCTTACAAAAAGAACCAACATATCATTGTAAATATTATAGCTATAGAATTAGAATTGAATAAACTGAACCATTATAAAAACACAATACCTTACAAAAGAACCAACACAATATCAATAAGAACTAACATACATAATCCACATACTAACCATTGAATCCATTAAAAGCAGGAATATATTTATTTATAATTATATCCATAAGACATTAACAACATACAAGACTATTTAGCCCTGAATCCAACGCCTTAAAAATATTTGAACCAAGTCAAACCTAGGAGTTATGCTCCACTGAATTCATAAACAATTCAGGATTGAACCGTAAGGTCCACGCCCCAGTTGGAACTCACTATTCACATTTTAGCACAGTGCAGGTCCAGGTCCAGGTCAAACCTCACAACCCGATTTTGGGTATATTTAAAACTATCCATTTTTCCCTGGGTATTCACAAACATATACCCATACTAACCATATAATTATGAGCAGAATGATTTCCATGAAAGAAATTGACCAGACACAACATCAGGTTCAATACAATTAGATTATGATTATACAAACTATATATATATATAATTACTGGGATTTTCATTTCCAAAATAATTATAATAATAATACCAATTATAATAATTATAATAATAATACAATAATTACTGGGATTTTGTTTATATAATTATAATAATAGACAAAATACCAAGTAACAAACGCCACAATAAATACAAGGATTAAACCAACGACCCAAGGTTGACTCCCACTTAATGAGGTCACCATATGTTTGACTAAATACTTATCTAATAATTAAATAAACATAACGATCACAAACATAGGTATTGTTTAAATTTATAACGTCTCAGTAAACCATTTAACTCTACCATAGAGGAATTACTCAGCCAAACGCCATACACCCAAACGCCATAAAGCGAATCAGGGTCAATTCCTTTGAATATAAAACAAGTCTATAAACCATGTCCAGTCAACTATAAAAAGCACATGCAGTGTTAAATGTCTTGCGTAATATTATTATTACATGTAGTATTGAGCAAAGAATTATTATTACATGTAGTATTAAATGTCTTGGGTAATATCCCATAATACATATAAGGGAATAGAAGTAATATTCTACGTTATTCCAATGGATTTGACTTATAAATCTAATAATGGTATTTAAATAATAACTTTGTATTAAGCTAATCATAGTTGAATGATGAAGTTACAACTATGATATTAAGGAGAGGGTAACCAAAGGATGATAATGGTAACAAGCTCAATAATGTTGTCTATTGACAATGAAATAAAATAAAATTGTGTATTTTTGGACATTACAAGTGGTATCACAACAGAGTTTAAAACACTTTGCATCCTATGAGCTTGTCACTTAATAGTTGTGATCAAACTTCAACTGATATCTTTTCTTTACTGCACATTGATTTGTTTTTAGAAATTTAAACTATAAGTGCTGAAAGGGATGCTAACGAGCATGAAAATATGAACTCCCCACCTCAAGAGGAGGAACTTCTTGTGGAATTAAATGACAACATTAAAGCATCTACTTCTGCTAAACTGTTGAAGACAATGCATAGTCTAAAGGATGAATTTTATACTTTTAAATATAATAACATGAGGGATATGTAGGGACAACCGGAGGTAAATGAAACCTTACTGCAAACTTTAACATAAATAAAAAATAGACAACAACCAACACACTACCAACAACCAAATAAGGTGTCCCTACCTTGTAGCCAACATGCTAGAAAACAAATAAATCCCAAGCTAATTATGACTCATCCTATGCAGATTCAAAAGATTACTACGGTAGTATTCCTTTTGATACTTAATCATCATCTCCTCATAAGAAGAAACATAAAACTGCTAATAGTAAAGGGTTACAAGGAGAATTTAAAAAGATCGAAGCTCCATATTTTGATGGAGACTTGGAATCAAAAGATAAATCTAAGGAGGGGTTGTTAGGAATAAATAAATACTTTAAGGTGAATGATTACCCTAGCAATAGGATGGCTTAGTTTGCAATTTATAACTTAAATTGGAAAGCTTCCATATGGTGGCATGATTTGAAGCTCACTAAGAAACTGAAAGAAAAGGAACTTAAGTGGGAAACTTTTAAGAAATTTTTCCAAGATAAATACATTCCTGAGGAATTCTTTGATAAAAAGATAAAGGAATTCCATGAGCTAAAGATGGGATCTATGTCTATGGATACTTTAATAAACAATTTTTTTTATTTTTGCACTATGTGCCCTACATAAGGGATGAAAAGGTGAAAATAGAACAATTTTTAGGATGCTTTCCATCCTATTTCAAGGACAAAATTGAGTTTTATGCACATAAAAAATTGGACAAGGAATTATGTAAGGATAGAATTTGTTATGAACATATCCAACAAGGGGCTTAAAACATGCACAAGGGAAAAGATAAGCATAAATATTTCTTGCACAACACGAAAAATGGGTTTAAACCACCCCCTTATCGAAAACAAAATAATTGTTTTCAAAAAATAAAAACATTAACAAATATGGAACTCAATCCAACATGCCATCCCAAAGTTTAAACAAAGTAACAACATTTGATGGAGCTAAATCAACCGTGTTAACAAGAAAATGTGGGGATATCAAGTCCCCATTTCTACAAAGATTGTTCATTGAAAAATGGCATAGTTCTGAACAACTTGTAAGAGAATGTGACTGTGGAAGATGTTGCAAGAACATCGAGTATTTGTTCTATCTTAGAGGGAAAACAAGCATACCATCAGTCAACCATGGTCGAAATTGAAGGTAAAATCTAAAAAAAATATGTTTCTATTTTAATTGACATAGGGGCTTGTCATAGTTATGTATCCCCTAAAATTGTTGAACTTTGTAATTTAAACAAAGAAAAACAAATAAATCCATGGGTGGTACAACTTGACACTAGAACTAAATGAAAATTTTATGAACTAGTGAGAAGTCACAATTTAGAAATGAATGGGTTCCAAACAAAAGTAGATTTGAACATTCTACCATTGGGTTCTTATATTGATGTACTAATAGTCATGGAATGCATGGAACATCATCATGTTATCCTTAATTTCTTAAATAAAAATTTTACTTTCTACAAGTGCTTAGGATTGTTCTACAAGTGCTTATAAAAGGAAAATTCAGTACACAGGGACTTCACTTAGTGAACCTCTCACATAGCACGTGTGTTCGTGGGATATTAAAGAATATCCTTAATTTCAAGAGATATTGACCCAAACTCTTTTTGTTGAAACCTCCTCCCAATACTTAAAACCTCCTCCCCACCCCTTTTTATATCTCAATCCTTATAAACCACCCTACCCACCCCCACCTTAAACTCCTCATCCCTCAAATAACTGCAATATATTGGTTCGATTTTTTATAATTTTAAAACCCACAATATGAACTAACATGATAGGATAATGGTCAACAAGTGAAGCCCTTGTGATTTAGTATTTAGGACACACAATTTTTTAAGAAGGTATTGTCGTGGATCCAAAAAAGATTAAGGCCATCATGGAGTTGCCTACCCCTACTTGTGTGTTAGATAGTAGATCATTCGTGGGACTTGCAGGAATGTTCATTGATAAATTCTTTTGAATTGCTTATCCCATGACATACTTGCAGAAAAAGGAGTCAAAGTTCAACTCGAAAGAAAAGTGTGAGGCTAGTTTGTAAAAATAAAAACAATTACTAACCACTGCACCTATATTAAAGATAGTTGATCGAGATGGGGACTTCATTGTTTCCACTCATGCAAGTAAGGAGGGGCTAGGAGGAGTCCTTATGCAAAATGACTGTGTCATTTTCTATGAAAATTGAAAACTGAAAGAACATTAAAGAAATTATGATATACGTGACCTTCAACTAGTTTACATCATTCACACCTTAAAAATGTGGAGGCACTTCTTAATGGGGAAAATATTTTTTATTAAAACTGATAAAATGGGCTTAAAGTATATTTTTAACAACAAGATCTAAATGCTAGACACACTAAATGGTTAGCTTTCTTCAGTGAATACAATTTTGAGGTTGAACGCATAAAGGGAAAGGAAAATACGGTTGTTGATGCATTAAGTCACATAATTCATCTATTATATGAGGTAATAGTTAGCAAAACCAATTTTGATATGCATGACATAATCATAACAATGAGTAAAAATGACCAATTTTATGTAAAAGATTCCTAGGAAATGTAATAAAACAGGATGGAAAACGAACATAAAGCGTATAAAATTGATGAAATTTTTTAGTTATGGTCTAAAAACCAACTAAATGTGCCTAAAATAGGAAATATCATATTTGAAATATTGACTAAATTTCATAAAAAAACCCTACTTAGGACACCATGTGTATCAGAAAATGATATCAGATGTAAAGAAACATTATTTTTGTCCAATACTAAAGTCTAATGTAGCATTGTTATAGATAAATTCCAAGAAGTCCAACCTGTTAAAGTTGAACATTAGCATCCAACTGGTTTACTCTATCTATTACCCATTTTTGAGTGGAAATGGGAAGTGATAAGTATGGAATTTATAACCTGTTTGTCAAAGAGAAAGAAGCAAACTGACTCAATTGTGGTGGCATTTGATAAACTATCAAAGGATGCACACTTATTCATGTAAAATTCACCTACAAGAAATTTCTAGAAATCATTATTTTCAGGGGTAGACAAATAATTGAACTTTAATACTATATATCATCGACAAACGGATGGACAAACAAAACATACAAGCCATATTTTGGAGGATATTCTCTGTATGTATGTAATGCACAACCCATCCCAGTGGAAGGACTACATACACCTTACAAATTTTTCACAAACATTGGGTATCAAACCTCAACCAAGATGAGCAAATTTGAGATAATATATGGCATAAAATGTAGAACACCAAAGACTTGGGATAGTATGGTGTAGAAGCTCATGTTGGAGCCAGATTTGTTAAAGGAATTGTAACAATTAATAACTAAAGTACATCAGAATCTAAAATATGCGGATGAAAATGGGAGAGACAAAGAATATCAGGTTGGGGAACATGTCTACCTAAAATTCAAAGAAAAAAATCTCATTGAGTTTGGAAAAATGAAAAATATTAGCTCCTAGATGTTGTGGGTAGTTTCAAATATTAGCCAAGAAAGTCGCAGTGCCCTATGAAATTTCCTTACCTGCTCATGTGAAAGTTTAGAATGGTTTTCATGTATCCTTTATCAAAAAATATGTTTATGATCCTAAACATGTCAAGTGATTGGGATTTGTTGTAGGTAGAAACGAAAGGGGAGTTTATTTTAGAAATCCTTCATATCCTAGATAGGAGAGAAGTGATACTCTAGAAGTGGACCATTGTCAGAAGCTGAAAGTGCAATGGAAGCATTTCGGTCCTGAAGAGGCCACATGGGAAAATTAAAATTCCATGAAAGAGATATACCCATTTCTATTTAAGAATTGAAATAAAAATTATTAACACGGGGACTGTATTGTTTTAAGTGGGGTGGGATGTAATATCCCAAGCTAAGACAATTTATATTATTATTATGTTTGAATTGATGTTGAGATTGTAGGATGTTGAGCACCTAGACTACTTAGAATTATTATGTTTGAATTGGTGTTGATGTTGTAGGATCTAGAGAACCTAGACTGCTTAGACTTATTATGTTCAAATTGGTGTTAAGTTGGTAGGATCTGGAGCACCTAGATTACTTAATACTTATTATGTGTGATTGATGTTGAGTTGGTAGGATATGGATAATAAAGTGAAATAAAGGATATTATTACCATGTTACTTATCTTCTTTTAATTTTCTAACTGATGGGGAACAACCACTTAAATATGGACCAAGCATGTTAGACAGGGAATGACTCTTTAATTTTTTTACTAAATAAAAGTCAATAGAAAGATAGGACATAATGTGAGGATAATATATATTAAAGAATTAAAAATAGAATAGATAAAGACAAATGAACAATTCAACTACTTTATGAAATTAGGATAAAAAGAAATGAAAGAAAAAAAAAAGGTGTGATTTTCCTAAGATAAGAGAAAAACAACCTCAATGAAAAAGAGTAGGAGCCTTTTCCTCAAGAAAAAGAATAAATGGTAAAGAGTGGACTGATATGAATTACAAGCATCATTAAAATATAATTAGTGAGAAATAAAATCCAATCACAAGAAACCAAATAAACACAACCATTTACCCTGGAAAACCCCATCAAGGAAAAAACCAACACCAATGAAGATCTTCATTAACGTGTCCAAAATCAGCCAATTGGGCCAAGTGAGCTAGCCATATCTCACCTTTAGGACACTTTACAATAAAGCCTCGTCAAGACTTATAAAGTATTCATCACATGCAATACCATGGGCTACAAGAAAACCATGTGCCCAAACTATGTGCTAGACCTAAACCACCTATGACTCATTCTTGACTCAAGGTTAACCCTAACAATCATCCCTTTAAACTTGTCTTGGACTAACCACCACCCCCCATCAAAGTTTTACCAAGGAATATCACATACACCCCCTATAACCTAGGTCTATCTTCTGAATTTACCGGTGAGTTACCAAGGGTATGCATGCCTTACGAGGTCTTACAGTCATATTACCATTTACATGTAAAATGATCCATTAATTTTTTCATGTGTCTTCATGGTGACTACACCATCACCATCTGTTGCTTCATCCTCTCGCTTTTTCATGCTCATTTTCTTACTCGTCACTTAGTCATTTTCTGCCATTCTTTCCATGGTCAATGCATTACCTGATGTCTCACCTATGCTTTTTCTTAGCATTTCCTCGCTAAGAATAACACCAACAACATCATCAAATTTAAGAGTGTTTGAAGTAGGGATAGAGTTACTTACAACCATGGCCAAGCTATTCCAACTTTCTGGCAATGAGAACAAGATTAGAAGAGCCCTAACCTCATCATCAAATTTCACGTTTACATAACTTACCTGACTAATAAGCATATTAAATTAATTTAAATGGTCAGCAACATATCCACCTTTTTACATCTTCATATTAAATAAAAACTTCATTAAAAATACCTTGTTGGAAGTCGAGGTTTTTTTATAGATCTTAGACAATGCACTCATTACACCCTATTTTGTCTTTTCTTTTGAGATATTGAAAGCCATGGACGAATCCAGGCACATCAGTATTGTTCTGAGTGCCTTTTGTCAAGAACCTCCCATTCTTCATCCTTCATAGTCGTTCGTTGCTTTGTTTTTCTTCCCAGTGGTAGGTAAATATTGTAATGTTTTGTTACTGATAAATGGGGAATTCATTGAGGACATTTATTACTGGGAGCATATTAGAACAATTATTCAATATTATTAAGTCATGAGTATAGCAAAGAGGGCCATCAAATTTATTATCATAAAGCATGCAGAGCATGACACCTTTATTTCTTCAGTATTAAGTCAATGAGCAATTCGAATTACATGCATTCTAAAACTAAAGTACAAACCCTAAAAGTGACATGCTAACCCTAAAATCTATATAAGAAGGTTAGTTGAACCAAAAGGACATCTATGCTATTATTCATCTTTCTGGAAACAGGTTTTGGGATCTCGGTGAGCTACTTAGGATTTAAGGAGGTTTGTCTTGACCTAATTGGATTCAGTGACAAAATCTATCCACCCTAACCAATTGCTAAGGTGAATCATCTAGATTCACTAGTGTTTACTTCATTGCATGAGATATTCATCATGTTTAGGGAAGTGTTGGAGCTTCCTTAAAGTTATAGTTGGGTGTATTCATTCATTAATCATGTAAGGGATACCAAAATGGAGGGTGCAGTGACATTCCTCTTTGATTGGAAGATATTGCACCTGCCATTTACATTCTTCCGTTGGAGAAAAAGGGGAAGGAAACAATAAGGTTGTGAATTCATTGGATTGTATAAAGACATTTTTTGTGGAGTACACCTTCATCATCAAGTTGTGTTGGTCTTATATTCTCAGCATCATTGAACCATCAATATACAAAGACTGTAGTTGTGGATAAATACAGTCATATTCCATTTTGAGTTTATCTTCTCTTTTCCTTTAAGTAGCGGTCATTTACAAAGTGTTTAGTTAGAAAAAGGGGTTGCATTGGTAGCCATAGTCACAAGGAAAAACATGGGACATCTCCCTTCATCTTGTTGGGCATAAATCTAAGTTTGGAAAATGTGAGAAATATCATCTTTCTATTGCACCAATTTCAGAGAAATATATAATGTTGATCAATACCCTCTTCTTTCCATTGCTTCTCAAAGTGTGATACTCAGAGGAAAATGAAGGATGTCTTGGGAGATTGATTACCCACTAGAGTAAGGCATTAATCAGCCTTACTTCTAGAACCAAGTCATAGTCACTTCTAGGAATATTCAACTACAAGAACACGATGAGACTTGCTAAGGTTCGGTTCATATTAATTGTACATGTTTAGCAGACCTGGTGTGTATGAGAAAGGTGCTAGTTTAGCCTTAAAACATTGATATATATTTCTTATTGTGGATAATGTACTATTCTGTGTTTGTTGGTAATTACCCACAAGAATTTCTATTATTAATTCAAAACCTAAATGTTGATGTTCTCAGCCTATGTTGTTTGAGAAGAGTATTAGTATAAATTACTATTTCCAAAATTGTTACTCCCAAGTCTCTTTGCATAAGAAAAATTCAGATATCTTTAAAAAGACAACCTACAGGAAAAACATCAACACCATGCGAAGTGTTAGTGAAATCTATGACAATTTATGTGGTTATATAGTGAACCTTCTTGGTTTTAGTTCTTGTGAAACCCATATATGCATAATATGAATTATTATGTAAAAATATAAGGCTTGAAGAATATATATACAACATTAGTAAACAAGAAATCAAACCCTTAGCAATTGAAAAACCTATAGGAAGAATATTGTGAAGTGTTTGATGAAATGTAATCTTAAATCTTCCCAAATAGTGAACACCAAAAAATTGAAACTTACATTAAAAGCTACAGCATAATACAAATCAGAATTCAGAAGGGAAAAACATTGTCATCTATCTAGTTATTTAAAGGCACTTCCACTGATTTTGGGGTTGGTATATGTAATATCCCAAATGGTATTCTACCCTTGTTTTGATAATATGTTTGTGGTTTATGCTTTCCATGTGTGTTGGAGATATCATAAAATTTGCATGAAAAATATTGTCATGATAAAAAAACCCTAAATTATAGAAGATATAGAGAAATTATAGGAAATAAAATTTCAATAAGAGTATGGACACATACCAATAATTACAGCGTTGATAGTACTTCAGTATATATAAGGCATGTGGGCCATGCAATCATGATAAATATGAAAAAGTATTGATCTCTCAGAGTTGACACCAAGCTAGGAAAATGTCCCACTTTAGTGCTCTCCTTCACATTTTTGGTGCAATAGGTGGTCCATGTTGCTAATACTTTCCGAGAGTAGTAGTATGAGTTCCCTGAAGAGATAGGATGAAGCATGCATAATTGTTTACCCCTTGAGGTGGCCTAGCAAATTGATATGATATGAATAGGTGACATACTCCCTCTTCCATGATTATGCTACTAATTGCATCAAATGTACAAATAATGGACTAATAATCACCCAATAGAGTGGTGTGAGGCTGATGAGAAGAATGATGATGGCCTGTGGAAGAAATAGTAATATTTTGAGTCCCAACAAATTGTTATGAGTATTTCAGTTGTTTCCCTGGGAACAAAACATGAAACTGGAATAATATATTCCTTTGTTTGTTGAATCTCTTAATAAGAATGAATATGTAATATCCTGAATTTTGGCCTTAACAATAATGGGTATGAGTCCCATTGCACATGAGTTACTTTTATGTTTATGTTTGTATGTTGGGCATAATCCCCGACTACACATGAGTTATGTTTATTAGTTATATATATTAGGCGTAAGCCAATGCATATGTTTTATTATCTTGTATATAATTGTATATGTGGGCATGGACCCTGATGGAAAAGGATTATTGTCATAGTATGATGTAATGGATGTATTATGTGATTTACCTTAACACATATAATAAGATTGTTATTGTGATGAAATGTGTAGAAGTATGAATGCATGATTGAGTTCTATAATGTGTTGGGCGTAAACCTTGAAGCACATAAGTGATGATATTTTGTGTTGAGCACAAGCTCTGAAGCACATGAGTTATAATATTGGAAGTGTTGGGAATAAACCCTGGAGCATTCCAAATTGATGTTGAGCATAAGCTCTGGAGCATCGATTCCTTGGCCATTGTATCCCTAGTTGTATTATACAAGTACATCCTAGCATTAGTGTAGAGTGAGAGGCTCTAAAATTGCACTGAATGTAACTCTCAATTTTTACCGTTGAACTTGGGATCTAAATAGCGCTATGAGTTACTGAAATTAAGAGTGTTGAGTGAGAATGAATCTAAATAGAACCGACCTTTATCATACTTATTTTGAGTTGATTAAATTAAATTTCAAATATATTTCTCATGAGGGACCATAAGAACTACCACTATACACGAGGTAACCCAACATGCAAGGAGGATCTAGAGCTACCTAACTTAGTTGACCAACCCTACCTAAGGCCTTGATAAAAAAAAATAGTATAAGCTAAGGGAAGCACCAAATAAAAGAGACTATGTTATATGATGCATAAATACATATTAATGATAATATGTAAAGTTTATATATATTAAAAATAAAAGAGTAATTGTATATATATTTATAAATTAATAAAGATAACCAAAACAATAAATAAAGAATCTATGCATTTATTATTTAGTAAAATGATTAAATAAATATTCCGTTTTAAAGTTTAAATTAGGAACTAGTAAAAATTTCCTAAGCTAAACCAAAATAATTATTAAATCCACATAAATCAATTAAAGATTATTTTCAAGAAAATAATGGATTCTTGGTCTAAACCAAGTTTCAAACAACTTCTATTTTCTAAAATATTTTCCATAAAGACCCAAGCAAAGAGAAGGCTTGGGGGATGTGATAATTATTCAAAAATTGTTTTAGAGAGTGTTTCTAAAAGCAAGCATTATTATGCAGTGTGTAATTTCCCAAATAAGAGAAGCCTCACCTTTAGGATTTCGAGATAATTTGCATGTTGGAGCTAGCTTGAGGGGATATGGATTAGAACCAAGAACGGTTCTAGGTCGTGGTTGGGAGGAACGTGGTAGTTCAAAGGTCATACGGTTAACAGATCTAAGGTCAAAATAGTGAAGGTATGAGGTTAATACATTTACGAGCTATAATAATTTTGTTTACAAGTTGTGCTTATAGTTATTATGCTCTGGATTTAAGATATGCAAGTTTATTTTTCAAGATTGAATATATGTTTCAGGATTGTTTGATTTTTTAATTTTAAATTCATTCTTTAAATTCTTAGATAGATCCTAGGGTTAATTTTCTCTCATAATTATATCTAACTATTTCATAATTTTATGTTAGAATTTTTAGTCTAGATCTAAACCCTAGTTTCTAGATAAAACTAATAACCAGATCTCTGTCATCATTTTTCTAAAGTTAAAATCCTTAATTCTATTTTACTGTAAGAACTTGTACAGATCTATGAACTTATTTAAAAATAAACTAGATATTAACGAGAAGTAACTAACTAAACCACAACTTAATTAAACTATGCTCAATAAAACAATTAATATAAAAAGTAAATACATATTCATAAACATTCAAACCATTGATCGAATCCATTAAATCCAAACTCAAAGCCATAAGCTAAACAAAGTTCTGGCGGATTTCATATTTCTAGTAAACGCAAACATATAATACATTAAACTCATATACAATTAAACCATAAACAAATTGAAGTCAAACAAACAGATTTACCGTAACTCCTCGTATAAAGGCCGAGAGCCATTCACGAATTCAAAGAGCAATAATGGATATACTATTAAAATAAAAATTATAAACATAAACACAATATCCCATCTAAACAAAAGTTTAAATATATGTCTAATCAAAAGATAAAAAAATAATCACAGTAAATTCACCATCACGACCTAAGTTCGAGCCACATGAGCTCCGACCTTTCTCTGCTAATACATTTAAAAATGTTAAACAGTACCAAATTAATATCCAAAAATATATTTAAGCATTAATCCCCAACCAAGCAATCGAACCGGGATCGAGTCGCGTCGAGCCCAGCTGGGAGCTTTAAACATATCTAAACCAAATAAACAAAAATACACAACATTACGATCGAGTATCGATTCCTTTAAAACAAGATAAACCTTAAGCATGTACATTTAAGAACTGATTTGTAAACTCAACACACGTGTTGTGTTATTTATGCAAGGCTTGGTCCAAGCCCTTACGGCTGCCCGTGAAACAAGCAAATCACCACATCTAACATACAAACAGAGCTAGGCTCTTCCATTTAAAAACAAACACACCGACATGAATTCTTCCATGAAAAATCGTATTTCTTACGAATCAAGAGCTTTGCCTTTGGCATCTTTTACACATAGGTAGTTTATCTACATTAAAATTAAAATTAAATTAAAATATAACTAAATTAAAATTTAATTTAATTAAAATTAAAAAAAAAATCCTAGTTATAATCATATTTAGAATTAATTAATATAAAGGTAAATGGAATTAAAATTAAATTAAAATTAAATTACTAAATCTTTTTATTTAAAATTAATATTAATCCTTTTACATTCAATTTATAAAGCAAACTAAAATTAATTATTAAATTAATAAACTACATCTTGACTAATAAACAAAAAAAATTAAATAATAATTATTAACTAATAAATAATTAATATAGTCTATTTAATGGTTATTGGGGATAATATTACAACCAAAACTTAGGGATTATAAAATTAAAAATTTAAAAAATTAAAAAAATTAAAAATTAAAACCCTAAAAACTACCGACAAACCAAACCTAGTCAGAACCTCTCAAGTGGGTTGTTTTTGTATTAATACACCTATGAAAGATGAACGATCTCAGAAGGCATCGCTATGTCTTGAACATGAGCCATGTCTGGCTCGAAACGTTGGAAGTAACTCTTCTCACCGTAGACTCCCCATTAGATGCCATGAATATTTACTACATAATCTCAGCTAACCTAATTAAATGAATCCATTACCAGAGCTTAAAACATAAACGACGAATCATTCAAACAAATCACAGCAAGGGTTAAACACCCACGATAAAATACACAGTCAACCAACGATAGAAAAATATTGGCATTGTAGTGCCATTGCAATGCAATGGCACTGATAGAATTTATGAACACATCCATTAAAAACACAGAACTCATAGTACGCAGAGAAAACATAGAGTGAAATTTAATTAAACCAAAATTGATTACAGAGCCATACAAGTGTTTTATACACAGTCGCATCAAATGCTCGAACAAGCTGAGAGAACCCCATACCCAAAACTATAGCTAGCAACTTAATCTTTACAACAATCAGTTCCCCAGACCCCTGATCGAAACCCAATAGGGTGATTGTTTAAAGACCAAGAATTGGGTAAAGGCCCTTTTTTTACATCGGATTACTCGAATGGTTGCGAGTAGACCAAGTCTCTTCCCATCAAACAGAGCACTCAAGCTTCTCCCAAAACCTACAAAACAAAAACATGAGAAGTATGCCGTAAAATTTTAAAACCAAACAAAACTGAAGAAGTTAAGACTTACAGGAGTTGATGGAATACATGTTAAGTATTTTTCGTACCAGTGCTATGAGCCCAATGAGGGTATGCACAACTCCAAACCCTAGAGCATGAACCTCCCTCATTACCAAACCAAAACCCAAACAAATGATGGACGAAACCCTAGCACAAGGCATAAGTCTTGAATCTTGCTCATCATGTGGAGCATTGAATGCGACAACCTAGCCACCACCTTTTCCAAAATTAAAACCCACATGCATATAGTTTGGCTTCAAAATTATTGCCATCGAAATAATCCCCATTTCCATAGTTTCGATTGCTATGGTATATTATGGCATAATCCTCCATGTTATATAGTTAAAAATAATGTCACGAACATTAAACTTAAAACCCTCAATTCCATAGTTAAAATCTTATACCATAGCTTCCAAGCATAGACCATAGTTTACAAGTATGTGTTAATACATTTAGGCTTAGAACCCTTTCCTCATTTAGTTTGAGCATATGATTTAACATTTCTTAGACATAACGTTTAGCGCTTAGGTTTATCTAGTAGTAGATTCTAGGAGTCTTTTCCATCACGTTTATAAGCCCGAGTTTATAGGAAAAGTCACCTACAAAAAATAGGTACACATGTGTTAGTTCACATTGAACTAAGTAAGCCCAGTAACATAGGACCTTTTATCTTTCCGATTGAGTCATAGGGAAAAATCTTGCCACTCCACCCCTTTACAAACATAGGTAAGTCAGCCTCTTCATTGTAAATAAATAATAAATAGGTAACGTAACATGAAAGAAAAACATGAACTATATAACATCGATGGCATCATTAAGGTAGAAAAACCATCTACATAAAATACAAGCCCATTTAAATATAGAATAGTGACATGTAAACATCATCATCATACTTAAAACACATAAGAAGGAAAAAAAATAGAACTTAGGATTAGTTCTTTATCTAAGTTTTTATTCTGCAGTTGAGAAAGCAGATTTCCTTAAGATCTAAGCAGTTTTATTAGTCTACAATTTATTTTTTATTTTTTTGGGGATTTTTGGGACATTAGAAGTGGTATCAAAGCCCAGATTCAAACACAAGGAGACCCGATGGGTGCTACCAAGCATTCATTGCAGAAATAAACATTTCAAAACTGTATTTTAAATTTTGTTAACTAACAGAAAATTATTTGTTACTAAATGTTTTATTTGCAGGATTAAAGAACAATTTAGGTCATGAATGCACAAGAGGATAACAACCGGCAAAGAAATATGAATTCCCCAACACAAGAAGAAGAACTAGTGGTGGAATTAAATTCCTATCTAATGAAAACCATACAGAGTCTGCAAGATGAGTTAGAAATATTCAAAGATGATAACATGAATGAGAGAAAAGAGATGAAAGCAATCAATGAAGATTTACTTCAGAACATGACAAGAGTAAACCCTCATGGGCAGTCTGCCCATTCAACTAATAAATCTAAGGAAAATTATCATCATAAGTGGGCCCACCTCCCAAGGGAAGAGGAAAAAGAAGAACACGCACCTGATCTTCTAGAAAGGGATTATCATAGTATTTCCAGTGATAATTCACTTTCTCCTTACATAAAGAGGCAGAAAAATGATGACAACCTCCACAGAGAAATTGGAAAGATAAAATCCCCAACCTATGAAGGAGAGATGAATGTCGGGGAGAAGGCTAAATAATGGATCCTAGCTATGAGCAAATAATTTATATTACACAACTACTCTATTGAGATGAAATCCCAGCTGGACATTTATAATTTAAATGGAAAACCAACTAGATGGTGGAGATACCTAAAGCATACCAAAAATAATGAAGTAAAAGAAATCAGATGGAGTAATTTTCACAGAATATTTCATGAGAAATACACGTGTGAGAGATTAGTTGACATGAAAGTGAAAGAATTTCATGAGTTAAGGATGGGCTCCATGACCATGGATTCCTTCAGTAACAAATTTTTGGATCTATTACACTATGTGCCTTACATAAAGGATGAAAAGGTGAAGATACAACAGCTTTTGCGGTGTCTTCCTCCTAATATTTGAGAGAGAATTGAGTTTGACATGCCCAAAACTATGGAAACTACCTTATACAAATCTAGGCTTTGCTATGAGCATGGAAAACTAAGGAAATAAAACATAAACAAAATTCAAGACATGTCTAGGACCTTCTCAAACAACCAAAAATATGGTTTTAAACCACCACCTTACAGAAGACAAAAAACTATTTTTCCGGCCAAAAGAAACTTCAACAAGACAGTTGCGAAGCCAAATGTGCCTGCACCAAATACCAACAAACCATCAACAAACGGAGGAGCCAAAGCTGCCCCACTGTAAGTTAACTGTTGGAAATTCCAAGGACTCCATTATGCTAGAGATTGTCCAAACAAGACTGGTGGAGTCTTACACAATCTACAGGAAGACCCAACGCTAGAGGACATGGCTAACACATTGAGGATCTATGCAACACTTGATGGCCGACAAGCAGACCATCAGGACACTATGGTCGAAATAGAAGGTAAGGTTTCAAACACTTCTATTTTGATTTTGAATGATCCCATTTCTTTCTAAAGTTTTGTATCACCCAAGATTGTTGAAACATGTAAACTAAACAAAGTAAAACATAAGAAACCATGTTTGTACAATTAGCCACTGGTAGAAAAAGAAAGGTTTCAGAACTAGTGAGAGACTGTGAGGTAAACTTGAACGATTTTCCATCTAAGATAGATTTGAATATTTTACCCTTAGGATCATACGATGTACTTATCATCATGAACTGGTTGTAACATAACCATGTCATGATCGATTGTCTAAACAAGTAAATAATGTGCACATATATCCAAGGGAATCAGACAAATATTCAAGGCATACCCAAGAAGGTTTCCGTTAGACAAATATCCACCTTACAGAAAAATAAGTGTATCAGGAAAGGCTACAAACGTTTTGCAGTAAACATTCAGGATGTAGAAGCTGAGAGAGAAAAACACGTCGAGGAATTTCTGGTTCTTGTGGACTTTAAGGATGTATTTCTCGAGGAAATATTGGGATTACCACCAAAACGGGACTTAGAATTTTCCATAGAACTAACACCAGGATCAGTACCAACTTCCAAATCCCTATACCGCATGAGTGCACAAGAATTAGTGGATCTCAAGTTGCAGTTACAGGAGTTTATTGAGAAAGGTTATATCCGACCTAGTGTGTCCCCTTAGTGAGAACCTATACTTTTTTTGAAGAATAAGGATGGTACAATGTGAATGTGCATCGATTACCACCAACTTAACAACATGACAATCAAGAACCATTACCCACTCCCTAGGATCGATGACTTGTTTGATCAACTCAACGAAACAAATATATTTTCAAAGATCGACCTACGGTCCGAATACCATCAGGTACGGATCTACGATGAAGATATACATAAAACAACCTTTCGAACACGATATGACCATTATGATTTTGTAGTAATGTATTTTGGGATAACCAATGCACTGACAGATTTTATGTGCATGATAAACAATATATTCAGTAAATACCTAGATAAGTTTTTATCGGTCTTTATAGACGACATACTAGTTTAATTGAAGAGTAAAGAAGAACATTAGGAGCATATCCGCATAGTACTACGGGTATTACAGGAACACAAGATTTACACTAAATTTAGCAAATGTGATTTTTACAAACCACAGATACAGTACCTAGGTCACATAATTTACAAAAATGGGATATTTGTCGACCTAGAAAAGATTAAAGCCATAAAATATTTTCCTAAACCTACTTGTGTTACAAACATTAGGTCATTTTTGGGATTAGCAGGTTACTATAGAAATTTCATTGAGAATTTTTCAAGGATTTCTTGTCCCATGACTACCTTTCAAAAGAAGGAAAAAAAATTATTGTGGACAACCATGTGAGAGGAAATATTTCAGAAGGTTAAGCAACTTTTGAATATTGCACCAATACTATGAATTGAAGATCCCCATGGGGATTTCATTGTTTTCATAGATGCAAGCAAAGGAGGAGTTGTAGGATTGCTCATGCAGAATGATTGCGCAATCTGTTACTAGTCACAGAAATTAAAGGAACACGAACAAAATTACCCCACCCATGATCTTAAGCTAGCAGCCATTACCCACAACTTGAAGAGGTGGAGGCACTACCTCATGGGAATGAAATTTCTTCTAAAGAAAGACAACATGGTTCTGAAGTATTTGTTCGACCAACCAGATATAAATTTCAGGTATGCCAAATAATTGGCCTTCCTTAGTGAGTACCATTTCTAATTAAATCATATCTACAAGGGAAAGGAGAATAAAATCATCGATTCTTTTAAGTCGATGAGATCATATGTTATATGAGGTTACCTTAAGTCAAATTGATTTGGATTTGCATGATAGGATCAGAAGGGAAAATATAGTTGATCATTTCTATGTTTAATTCCTCAAAAATATTCAAGAGGACAAGTTGTTTCAACAACAAAAATAGTAGAAGGTGGAAAAGAGTGGACTATTATTCTCCAAAGAGAGATTGTATGTTTCGGAAGGAGGGGACATCAAGTCCATCATCCTAACGGAGTTCCATCGGAATCTCTACTTGGGGCATTCGAGATATCAAAAGATGATATCGACAATGAATAAACACTTTTCCTGGCCTATGTTAAAGGTCGGCATAGCGTTGTTCATCGCAAAATGTGAATAATGTCATCTAGTCAAAGCTGAGCACCAACATCCTTCATGATTACTACAACCATTACCCATTCCGGAATGGAAGTGGGAGGTTATCAGTATGGATTTTATTATGGTTCTACCAAAGAGCAAAAAGAAGAATGATTCCATCTTTGTAGTGGTTGAAACTTTATCTAAAGCGACACACTTTATCCTAGTTAAGTCAACCTACAAGGTAGTTCACATTGTTGACATATTCTTAAAAGAGATAATCATATTGCATGGGATACCCAAGGCAATCGTCTCGGATTGAGACACGAGGTTTACCGATAAATTTTGGAGATCATTATTCTCCGACATAGAGACGCAGGTAAATTTTAGTACTGCTTCCCACTCGTAGATAGACGAGAAGACATAAAGGGTAAACCAGATTTTGGAATACATGCTTAGAATGTATGTTTTGAACAATCCCACCAAGTGAGAGGATTATCTGCACCTCACAGAGTTTTCATATAAAAAAGAATAGCATACCTCCACCAAGATGAGTCCCTTCGAGGTACTCTATGGTCAGAAATGTAGAAAACCAATTATGTGGGATATCCTAGTGGACCGACTTATGTTAGGGATGGACTTAATAAATGACCTAGAATAGTTAGTCACGAAAGTACAACATAACTTCAAGGAAGCACAATACCGCTGAAAATGTTATGCGGATAAGAAGAGAAAAGATAAAGATTACCATATTGGTGAACATGTTTACTTAAAAGTAAAAGGGAAGAGAAGCTCATTAACCTTGGAAAGATGAAGAAAGCTGGCACCAAGAGTTTGTGGACCCTTTGAGATACTGGCCAAGAGAGGGCCAATGGCATATGAATTAGATTTATCTTCTCATGTAAAGGTTCATAATGTTTTCCACCATCTTTATTGAAGAAATATGCATATGATACTAAACATGTTATTGATTGTTCCTTGCTATAGGTGGAACCTAAAGGAGGTTTTGTACCCGAACCCGTTCATATTCTGGACAAAAGAGAAGTACAGCTGAGGAAGTGAACCATAGTCTAGCTAAAAATTAAATGGAACTTTGGAGCCGATGAGGACACTTGGGAGAATTAAGTCACCATGACAGAGGCTTACCCTGCATTGTTTCATGACTTCATTTCTAGTCCTTAGAACACCGAGACAGTGTTGTTCTAAGAGGGGAGGGATGTAATATCCCTAATTCTAACCTTGACTATAATGGCCATGAGTCCCATTGCACATCACTTACTTTAACGTGTATTTTTTTATATTGGGCATAATGCCCCACTACACATGAGTTATGTTGATTAGTTAGATATAATGGGTGTAATACAATGCATATGTTTTTTTTATCTTGTATATGATTGTATATGTTGGCATCGACCCTGATGAACAAGGATTATTTTCATAGTACAATGTACTGGATGTATTATGTGATTTACCTTAATGCATATACTGAGATGATTATTGTG
The DNA here is from genome assembly GCA_001517045.1 of Pseudotsuga menziesii. Taxonomy (NCBI): domain Eukaryota; kingdom Viridiplantae; phylum Streptophyta; class Pinopsida; order Pinales; family Pinaceae; genus Pseudotsuga; species Pseudotsuga menziesii. The sequence continues at coordinate 131,738 of LPNX011102527.1, forward strand.
ATGAAATGTGCAGAAGATTGAATGCATGATTGAGTTCTATAATTTGTTGGGCGAAAACCCTGAAGCACATAAGTGATGAGATTTTATGTTGAGCATAAGATCTAGAGCACATGAGTCATGAGATTTTTTGTTGAGCATAAGCTCTAGAGCACATGAGTTATAAGATTGGAAGTGTTGGGCATAATCCCTTGAGCATTATAAATTGATGTTGAGCATAAGATCTGGAGCATCATATCATTGGCGATTGTATCCCTAGGTCGATAATACAAGTACATCCTAGCATTAGTTTTGAGTGAGAGGTTCTAGAATTGCACTAAATGTAACTCCCAATTTTTAGCATTGAACTTGAGCTCCGAATAGCGCTAGGATTTACTGAAATTAAGAGTGTTGAGTGAGAACGACTCTGAGTAGGACCAACCTTTATCATACTTATTTTGAGTTGATTAATGAAATTTCAAATCTACTTCTCATCAGGGACTGGATGAACTACCACGATACTTGAGGAAATCCAACATGCAAGGAGGATCTAGAGTTGCCTAACTTAGTGTACCAACCCTACCTAAGGCCTTGATAAACGAAATAGTATAAGTTAAGGGAAGCATCAAATAAAGGAGACTATTTTGTATGATGCATAAATATATTAAAGATAATATGTAAAGTTTCTATATATTATGAATAAAAGAATAATTGTATATATATCAAAATAAATAAATATAACTAAAATAATAAATAAAGAGTCTATGTATTTATTGTGTTCCCGACAAGGAATATATATGAACCAGTCAAGTGAATTAATTCGAGAGGTATTTTTATTTTTTTTATTTTTCAAATGTTTTTACTATAGTTTGATTAATTTGTATTTTTTGAATTATTTAAATATTGATTTAACTTAGCTTCTATTGGTATTTTGCATGTGACGTTTTCTTGGGAATTTGTGCCCCAAGACTTGGTGGCGTGATATCGTAAGCAGTGGAATTGGAAAATGCTTAGTTTGAGTTAATGGTATTCACACCAACATTTGCTTCTCTTAGTGGCTATTGGTTTGATTAATACAAAATAGTTGAACACAAAATCCCATAAATTTCTTTGACAAAAAAAAATTAAATACTGATAAGAAGGGATCCAGTGAGAATAAGGCATACCTATAAGCTGCACTTTTATTGGGCTTTATTGCTGTTGGTAATTGTGAGAGATAATTCTGGACCATATCATGAAGTGATGGATGCAAATTTTAATATAATCAGCTCCATGGATCGATGTGGAGAGAGCATTGACGATGCAATTAAGTCTGTGGAGCATAAATTCAATTGGTCAGGCTATGCAATCAATCAATATGAATTAGAACAATGGGACCTGAGTCTCAATAAATTCGGTTGGTCAGGCTGTGCAATCAATCAATATGAATTAGAACGATAGGAGTTGAGTCTCAATAAATACTGTATGGGATGTGATTTTGGTTGATTCATTGATTGGAATTAGTTGGAAGTGGTGATTGATTGATTAATACATTTAATTTGACGGAGGCAGAGATAGAATTGTTAATAGGTGTGGTAGCTCGCATTGGGTAAACCCAACCATGCCATGAATGCAATGAGACAGAGACCATTTAATAAAATTTAAGGATATATGTTTCTCTTAAATGTTAGATTTTAACATTAAGCTAGCATACCATTAGGATCTTTAAACTGAGAGAACAACAAGCACATCAATTAAACACAAGAGGCAATGAACACAGTGTTTTTCCTCAGGGAAACCATAAATGGAGAAAACCCCGCAACTTCCTCAGAGATAGAATCAGCACCAAAGTGAAACCCAAAAATAGTAAGACAATCTCCCGATAGCAGTAAGCTCTTTCCCCTTGCCCCCATGTCTTTCTCTTCCTCAGCTATGCACTACAACTAAGTGTGGATGTGATGTGTGATAAATAGAGAGGTCACCTCTCTATTTATACTAATTCCTAACATGACTAAAACCCTACTAGGGCTGAAATCACTAGAAGAGTCTAATAACCCTAGTGCCCCAGAACTACAGGGACTTTAACCCTTAGACAATATGAGGGTTACCCACAATGACTTGACATGAATTGTTTACATTATAGATTCTCCCAATAGGAACATCGGGGCATGACATGACACAAGTACATCCCGGAATAAACATCGGGTTACAATAGATAAGAAATACAAGTGAATACATTTCGAAGTTACAATTACATCAACATTAAATGCCTACTGCAGCAACTGTTCCTCGCAATTTAGAGTAAATCCGAGTTGGAGGTCCCTGATAAATATTGGACACAAATAGTAGCACACATTCAAGGAGATATATAATATATATGGATGGAAGTAGAAATTGGCATCCATTAAACTTCTTTATTCCAGGCATACATACATAAGTAGGGGGAAAATATATCTTTACCAAGCCCCAGGCATGATGCATTTGAAAATGGCTAATGGCTATTACTGTTGGGGAGCTCTATTGTCTTGTCTAAGACAAGTGCTTATGGGTGAGCTTTGTAGGAACAATGGTTCCATCAAGTTGAGCTTCTTTATCGTGTAGGTTGTTTCCTTCTCTTCCCTTTCCAATGACCTTTCCCTTTCCATCTCTATTGCCATCGTTCATCGCCAACACCAATAAACATCAACATTGTGTCATCATCATGTAACCTTATCATTTATCGTGTCCTCATCATTGCATCGTCTAACCTTAATCGTGTCTTCTCTAAGTAGTTGTATGTGTTTCTTCACCATGTTATTAGTCTCCTTCCCTAGGATTAGTCCCATTAAGTATCTATATGTGTATTTGTAGGAGTATCCCCATTGAGTAGTCCCCTTCTTCCCTACGGCAACAACCTCCTGAACACGGTGTATCAAGAACTGGGCATGGAGAACACTACTGCAACTAGGCACATCCAAAAGGTCACGTAGAATTGGGCATGGGGTATAGACAACTCCTGGTCATGAAAAAGTCTTGGGTATGCAAAACTTGGTGCATACTAGAGGTTAATGCACTCAGTAGAGGTTCATGCTTAATCGACTAGCTCCTCATACTGCCAAATTGGCAATACTGTCACTCTTAGATCGACTGATTTAGTAGCAACATTGAGTATCCAAGTTGAGTAGCTCCATTAAGTATCCCAACCAAGCAGCCAAGTATCCAAGCCCAAGAGAAAACCCACCCGATTCAAGTAGCCAAGCAGCCACAGTTGAGTAGCACAGTCAAGTAGTGCAGTTTAAATAGCGTAGTAGCAGCAGGGACCTACAATATTGACCAATGCCTCCTAAATAAGTGATTTTATTAGTTTTTTTCACTGTCATTACCTTTTGTTCTCAACCATGGAAGCTTACCATTTCAATTATATTTAATACCCTTCTGCGATTGTCTCCCACTAATCCAAATCCCTACAAATACTAAGAGAAAATTGGTCTGCAATTTTCAATTTATCCTTCGACTTTTGGAATTGTAATTTCTTCATCATTAAATACATATCAATGAAGTTTCAGAGTACGGATATCTGAGCTCCAAATCTTGATGCACAATAGGCTTGACCATCCAGCCACGTCTTTCAATTGGGTAAATTAAGAAATTAAAGATGGCATTATTTCAAGGGGTATAAACGACCGCTTTGGGGTAGGAGCCCATTTCAAATAGAGTATGGGGAGGTTTGCTTAAAGAATTAAGTGTGCCCTCCTCTTGCGCCTTGTAGGGTAGGGAAGCTGTTGATAGCCATTCCATCCACAGTTGAAAGTCCTTCGCTAATCTATTTATTAGCTGGTCACTTGATGAGCATGTGTTACACATTATGTATTCTATTATTGTAAATTTAGACTGTTTCTTGAATTCTTCATGTTATTATATATTCTCTTTAATGGAAAGTGCACAGTTTGACATCGATATAGAAAATACAAATCCCTTTGAACTTTGATCTTTCATTCATTCGCCCATTTATCCTTTATACTTTCATCACAATATTTTATATAAAACACATATGCAACTACGGTCTACAAACAAACAAAACCACTGTGTCGATACTTTGTTGATTCGATTGCAATGCCGTCCACAACACACTTCAAGTGACACACATATCAAATTCCATGCAGCAACCAGATCTCCTGTTTATCACACACAATCTTCATTTTCTTTTTCTATTCCGCTGGCTTTGTTGTTTCATTGCTTGCTTTTCACCTATAGACTTAGAAGACGAGGAATACCAGTTGCTTGGTTGCTTACTAGCACAATTTTACTGGAATACCAGTGAGTGAAGAATTCAGACACTTCATTTACTGGCGTGATGGAAGAAGCTGCCCGGTTTCTACAAATAGCTTTGACAAGCATCCAGTTTGGCCTTGCATCATCCATGGAAATTGTAAGTGGATGCATGAAATAGAGAAGAATAATGGGAAATCAGGTTTTGTTTACTACAATTCTGAGCCAAATAATATATTTTAACTCAATTAAAATTCATTTTCATTCCAATTCATATATTTTAACTTAGTTGAAATTCATTTTCATGCCAATTCAGTTGGAAACCACTTTTGAACTCTGAATGTGTATGTTAAAAAAAATATAGCACTTTCTTATATTTTTTGGTTGGGAGTACACTTTTAACCCATCAGCCTTCAAAACTCTCTCATCCTGGGAAATGAGCTTATAATTTTATTATTATGAGTAGTGAAGAATATCAACAAAACCTAAGGTGGGGTTTGGCTGGGGTGGGGTCGTGTGTGGGATGAAGAGGGTTTAATAAACTTGTTTGAGCAATTACGAACTAAATTTTTGGGAAAGGTATCACCCAAAGGCTAAATAATTGACATTATAAAGTAAAGGGTTCTTAATTTATTAAGAGACAAAAACCAGGCATGATCCAAGGTCATTTTCCCCAAAGTAGCATCATGCAGAGAATTACTAATTACACGGTAACTCTGAAAATCACGGTTATTGTAACTTCTCATGAAGTTTCTTAGAAATTAAAATTTCCTAACATCATCTTCATCTTCTAGATTGTTGCAAATGAACCAGCCTTGATTGTTGCATCACAGGTTGTTGCAAAAGGACCAGCCTTGATTGTTGCATCACTAATGTGAAGGATGGTGAGGCCATTATCACATATAGTTTAGACTACAATACTCTTTTTTCTTTTTTTCCAATAGTTATGTTATAATTTTATAATAAGATGCTTATGGTTATTAATTAAGAAAGGTTAAAAAATAGAGAAGGTTTACTTAATTGGAAGCCATGCTTTAAAATATAAAGTCCCAGGTAGCTTTGTCACAGATGGTTTAGACTACAATACTCATTTTTTTTCTTCATAAAAGCAGTGAATTCCAATACATTTTTTTCTTCATAAAAGTAATGAATTCCAATAGCTAGTATTAAGTTATAATTTGGTTCATGAATTCCAATATATTATTATGTTATTTAAAGGGGTTTGTTCTTAAAATTGTAATTGCAATTGAATTTGTGGTTTTTCAATTCCTTAGAAGCTCACTGATAGATGGGTTTTATTTGTACGACACATTTATGCACAGCTAAAACCAAAAATCCCAGGGATAGTGACAAACTATTTCCAACTTCCTAGACAGGTCCTTCGATTAGCACTGCCAGTACAAAGAGCACTCCAACTACTCCCAGGATAGAGGAGCAATTAAGCATATCATCCCAGTTGTTGAAATTCACATTCAATGAGCTGAAATCTGCCACCAAGAACTTTAGGCCAGAGAGTGTTCTCGGTGGAGGTGGGTTCAGCTATGTTTTCAAACACTAGATAGAAGAGAATGGTACTTCTACTGTCAATCCTGTCACTAGTCTCACTATTTCTTTCAAGACACTTCAGGCTCATTTCATATGTTGGTTGTTGTTTTTTTGTTCTCCTTGATATTTGCAATATAGGGTTGTTTTCCCTAAGTTTGTTTTTAGGTTCCTATTGCTTTGCATCGAAATTGGGTGATGGGATTTCATGTTGGCTGAGGATTTTATTTTTAAGAAGCTTTAAGAATGTGCTATTTTGAGGGCCAACTTTGTGTGCCAATCCAACACACTGTTGATTTTCATATTTTTAGTAGGATTGTCTATGAGACATTTTTGTATTGTGATGACCTAAATGTTGTGGATAGTTTTTTTGCCTATTCCTAGAAGCTTTAGACAAATTTGATATAGAATCATTGCAGAACATCTCCAAGGAATATGAATGCTGGGAATAAAATAATTGTTGGCATGTGCCAAACCTATTTACATTGTTAAACTTTAAATAAAACCTTAAAAAAATTATATATATAAAGCAAATGGTTTTTGTTTACTTGTTGTTGATCATGGAAGGATTCGATATAGGTACAGATGTTAATCTTTATGAAGCTTTCAAGTTAACCTGCAACAACATGTGACAATGTCAGGACATTTCCACCATGTGGCTTTTGTTATTTACTAAAATGATTAAATAAATATTATATTCTAAAGTTCAAGTTAGGAACTAGTAATAAGTTCCTAAGCTAAAAAAAAGTAATTATTAAATCCACATAACTCAATTAAAGATTAGTTTCAAGAAAATAATGGATTCTTGATCTAACTGAAGTTTTAAACAACTGCCTTTTACTAAAAGTTTGTTTATAAAGTCCCAAGCCAAGAGAAGGCTTGGGGGATCTGATCATTATTCCAAAAATAGTTTTTGAGAGCATTTCTAAAAATCAAGCATTATTATACAGAGCCTGATTTTCCAAATAAGAGCAACCTCACCTTTAGGAGTTCGAGATCACTTGCATGTTGGATCCAACTCGGGGAGATCCGTATTAGAACCAGGAATAGTTCCAGGTCATGGTGGGGGGGAACATCGTAGTTCCAAGGTTATCCGGTTAACATATCTGAGGTCATAAGTAACTAGAGTTTTATTAATTATGTGAGTTTAAGTGTGCAGGGTTCTTAGCCATTAAAAAGCTGAATAGTGCAGGTATGAGGTTCCTACATTTACCAGTTATATTATTTATGTTTACAAGTTGTGCTTATAGTTATTATGCTATGGATTTAAGATCTGCAAGTTTATTTTTCTAGCTTGAATATATGTTTAGGGATTGTTTCATTTGTTAAACTGAAATTCATCCTTTAAATTCTTATATAGATCCTAGGGTTAATTTTCTCTTGGAATTATATTTAACTAGTTCATAATTTTATGTTAGAATTTTTAGTCTAGATCTAAACCCTAGTTTCTAAATAAAACTAATAACCAGATCTCTATCACCATTTTTCTAAATCTAAAACCCTTAAGTCTATCTTTACAAAGAACTTGTATTGGTCTATGACCTTATTTAAAAATAAACTAGATATTAACGAGAAGTAGCTAACTAAGACACAACTTAATAAACTCTGCTCAATAAAACAATTAATATATAAAGTAAATACATATTCATAAACATTCAAACCAAGGACCGAATCCCTTAAAATTTCATATTGCCAGCAAACAAAAACATATAAGACATAAAACTCATATACAATTAAACCATAAACAAATGGAAGTCAAACAAACATATTTACGATAACTCCTAGTGTAAAGGACGAGAGCCATTCATCAATTCAAAGAGGAATAATGGATATACTGTTAAAAGCGAAACTTATAAACAGAAACACCATATCCCATCTAAACAAAATTTTATACATATCTCTAATGAAAATATAAACAAATAATCATAGGAAATTCACCATCACGACCTAAGGTCGAACCACATGAGCTCCTACCTTTCTTTGCTTATACATTTAAAAACGTTAAACAGTGCCAAATTAATATCCACAAATATATTTAAGCATTAAATCCCATCCAAGCACTCTACCCAGGATCGAGTCACATAGAGCCCACCTGGGAGATTTAAACATATTTAAACAAAATAAAAAAAACTATACAACATTATGATCCAGTATTGATTCCTTTAAAACAAGATAAACCTTAAGCCTGTACATTTAAGAACCAACTTGTAAAATCAACACACAGGTTGCGTTATTTACACAAGGCTTGGGCCAACCCCTTATGGATTCCCATGAAACAACCAAATCACCACATCTAACATTAGACAGAGCTAGCCTCTTCCATTTAAAAAAAAGCACTGACAGGCATTCTTCCAGGAAAAACAAAATCTCTTACAAATCAAGAGCTCTTCCTTTGGCATCTTTTACACACAGGTAATTTATATACATTAAAAACAAATGAATCCATTACCATAGCTTAAACCATAACGACGAATCATTCAAACAAATCACAGCAAGGGTTAAACACCCATGATAAAATACACAGTCAAGCAATGGTAATGAAATATCGCCATCGTAGTGCCATTACAATGCAATGGAACTGATAGAATTTATAAACACATATGTTAAAACCAAATAACTCATAGTAGGAAAGAAAACACAGAGTCGATTAATTCAATTAAACCAAAATCCATTAGAGATTCATATAAGTGTTTTATACACAATCGCATCAAATTCCCGAATGGGATGAGAGAACCCCAAACCCAATCCTACAGCTAGCAACATAAGCTTTACAACACATTTCCATAGACCCATGATCGAAACCCAACAGGGTGACTATTTTACAATTTGAGCAACATAAAGACCAAGCATTGGGTAAAGGCCTTTCCTTCACATGGGCTTACCCGAATGGTTGCGATTCGACCAAGTCTCTATCCATCCAACAAAGCACTCAAGATGCTCCCAAAACCTGCAAAACCAAAAAACAACAAACATGAGAAGTATGTTGTAAAATTTTAAAGCCAAACGAAACTGAAGAAGTTAAGGCTTACAGGAATTGATGGCATACATATTAAGGAGTTTCCTGCCAGTGCTATGAGCCCAACCAAGGTATGTGTAGCTCCAAACCTTGGAGCATGAACCTCCCTCATTACAAAAAAAACAAAAACAAATGATAGAAGAAACCCTAACGCGAGGAATAAAGCATTAAGCCTGCTCATCACATGGAGCATTGAATGCACCAACCTAGCCACCATATTTTCCAAAATTAATACACACATCCATATAGTTTGTATTCAAGATTATTTCCATCGAAATAATCCCCATTTCCATAGTTTTTATTGCCGTGGTATACTATGGCATAACCCTCCACGTTATATAGTTTAAAATAATGTCACCAATAGTAAACTTAAAACCCTCAATTTTATAGTTAAAATATTATACCATAGCTTACAAGCATATACCATAGTTTAAAAGTATGTGTTAATACATTTAGGTTTAAAACCATTTCCTCCTTTAGTTTGAGCATAGGATTTATCATTTCTTATACATGACCTTTAGCGCTTAGGTTTATATAGTTGTATATGCTAGGAATCTTTTTCATCACGTTCATAGTCCTAGGTTTATACATGAAGTCACCGGTAGAAAAATATGTACACATGTGTTAGTTCACAATGAACTAAGTAATCCCAGACGCCTTTATTTTTTGAGTGATTCAAGAGGGAAAAATACCACCACTCCACCCTTTTACAAACAGAGGTAAGTCAGCCTCTTTGCCGTAAATAAATAATAAATAGGTAACGTAACATGAAAGCACAACATGAACATTATAGAATTAGTAGCATCAGTAAACTAGAGAAACCATGTACATAAACTACAAGAGAATCAAAATATAGAATAGTGACATGTAAACATCATCATCATACAAAAAAGACACAACAAGGAAAACAACAACAAAACTTAGTCTTGGTTCTTTATCCGAGGTTTTATTCCAGAGTAGAGAAAGCAGATGTCCTTAAGATTTTAGCAGTTTTATTAGTCTACAATTTTTATTTTTTATTTTTTATTTTATGGAAATTACAAAATATGATGAGTAGTTGATGATATATCTTGGTGATCTACCCCGAAGTGACTAGGGAATATAGGTTTCACTACCGAAAACACTTTCTAGTTGAATAGTTTTGTCTCCAACCCCAACTTGCAGTCACGACTCCTGTTGTTGCTTCTCTCGAAAACCAAACTCAAAGATAATAATAATTGTTGATGTCATTTTGGTTCAACTAACATTATTATATATATTTTAGGGTTAGCATGTCACTTCTATGGTTTTCACTTTACTTTTTGCATGCATGTAATTATGATTGCTCGTTGACTTAAGACTGAAGAAATAAGGCCTCCATGCTCTGCATGCTTTATGATAATAACTTTGAAGGCCCTCTTTACTATAATGATGACTTAATAATACTGAATAATTGTTCTAATATGATCCTAGTATTAAATTTCCTTAAGAAATTCCCTATTTATTAGTAATGGAACATTACAGTCCTCCCTCGCTAAAGATTGCTTGTCCTCAAGCAATGCCAACGCAACTCCACAATCAATCAAACTGAATCAATCGAATCCAAGGATGATCCCAAGGTCCCAAATTATCCTAGGATATCCTTAGCACCTATTGGTTGTGGAACCTAATCTTCCAGATCCAGAGATATTATTCAGTTGTGTTTGTACCCCAAGTGTACTGTGCATTCATTCCCCCTGCCTTGGGGTTCGAGGATGTGTGTTGGCCAACAGATTTGCGGACCCATGGTATTGGGTTAACCGTAGTATTTTCCCATGGTATTTACCCTATAAAAGAAAACATTGTAACATGACTATGTATGGTATTATTTTTTATTGTAAACAATATCTATGATTGTGTGGGAGAGACTATGAGAGTGTGAAGAGGAAGTGCAGTAGTTTTGCTGCAGGTTGTATCCATTCATCTTTTTGGACTATAATACAAGGATTGGCAATTTATTTGTGAATGTAGCCCATCGTTTGGGTGAACCACGTTATATTTGTGTCTCTCTGTAATGTGTTTAATGTGTTTTGCATCTTGTTTAATGATTTAACTGTATATGTGTTATTTATCTGCGGTCCTATTTTCTAACAATTGGTATAAGAGCCAAAAGGTCTATTTGGTTGGTAAACACATAGGAAAGAACGGTTCCTAGTTTGAGTGGGAGCAATGGAGGAATAAGGAAATTTTAGGGTCAAGAAATTTAACGGCCAAAACTATCAGTTATGGAAGATGCAAATGGAGGGATATCTTTACCAGAAGGATCTGTACCTGTTGTTGGGTGGAAAAGCAAAATAGTCGGCGGCTATGAAGGATGAAGAATGGGAGGTTCTTGACAGAAAGCCATTGGGAACAATACGACTGTTCCTGGATTCACCAGTGGCCTTCAATATTTTGAAAGAAAAAACAACAAAGGGTGTGATGAGCGCATTGAGCAAGCTCTACGAAAAACCCTTGGCTTCTAACAATGTATTTTTATTGAAGTGTTTATTTAATATGAATATGTCGGAAGGAGGATTTGTTGTTGATCATTTAAATTAGTTTAATACACTTACCGGTCAGTTAAGTTCTGTAAAAGTGAACTTTGATGATGAGGTTAGGGCTCTTCTAATCTTATGCTCATTGCCAGAAAGCTGGAATAGCTTGGTCATGTGTGTAAGTAACTCTGTCCCTAGTTCAAACACTCTTAAGTTTTATGAGGTTTTGGTGTTATTATTAGCAAGGAAATGCGAAAAAAAAGCACAGGTGAGACATCAGGTAATGCGTTGACCATGGGGAGCAGAGGGAGAGAAAACGAGAGAGGAAGGAGCCCAGGAAATCATAGCATGTCTAAAAAGGGAACATCCAAGTCTAGATTTAGAAAAATAGAGTGATAGAAATGTGGTAAGAAAGGACATATGAAGAAAGACTACAGAGCTCCAAAGAAGAAAGGAGACAGATAACAAGAGACTACTCAGGAAGAAAATGTAGCAGGTGATGTGTTACAAGATGCTTTGATTCTTACATTAGATAATACTAGTGATTACTGGGTAGTATATTCAGGGGCTTCATGTCATGCTAAACCCTATAGGAAATTCTTTCATGATTATGTTCAAGGTGATTTTGGGCATGTGTTATTGGGGGATGATGAACCATGTAAAGTTGATGGAAAGGGTAAGGTACGGATTAAGCTAAATAATGGAAGTGAATGGATGCTAAAGGATGTAAGGAACATTCCTGATATGAAAGAAATATGATCTCAATAGGGCAGTTGGGAGATAAGGGTTGTTTGTCTACGTTTGGAGAAACGTGGTGGAATATCACTAAAGGATCATTGGTAATAGAAAAAGGAGATAGGGTAGTTAGGTTATATTTATGTCCTCATAATATTGAATATTCTATCTCTATAGCTTCTGTAGAAACAGGTGCAGAGCTGTGGCATCATAGGCTTGGCCACATGAGTGAGAAGGGGATGCAGATTCTCCACTCAAGGAAACCGCTTCCAGATCTGAAGCAGGTAAGTTTGGAATTCTATGAGAACTATGTTTATCAAAAACATAAGAGAGTTAGATTTCTCAGGGTTGGGAAATAAAAGAAGAGTGAAAAGTTAGAGCTTGTCCATATAGATGTATGGGGACCAACTCAGGTACAATCTCTTGGTGGCTCTCATTATTATGTTACTTTTATTGA
>LPNX011102527.1:153806-174644 GCA_001517045.1 Pseudotsuga menziesii
GATGATGATGATGATGATGATGGAAATTATGATGATGACGATGATGATGATGATGATGATGATGACGACGATGGTGATGATGATGATGTTGACGAAGATGATGGTGATCATCATCATCATCATCATCATTGCCATTACCATTACCATGATGATGATGATGATGATGATGATGATGATGGTGATGATGATGATGATGATGATGACGATGAGGGTCATGATGATGATGAAGAGGATGATGATGATGACGATGAAGTTTATGATGATGATGATGATGATGATGATGATGGTCATGTTGATGATTAGGAGTTTCATGCTGATGAAGATGACGATGACCATCACCCTCATCATCACCGTCATCATCGCCATTACCATCATCATGATGATGAAAATGACGATGATGATGAGGTTCATGATAATGAAGACGATGAAGACAATGATGATGGTGATGATGGTGATGATGATGGTGATCATTTCCATCATCATCATCATCACCGTCATCATCACCATTACCATCATCATGATGACGAAGACGGCGACGATGACGACTATGACAATGATGATGATGATGATGATGAGGGTCATGATAATGAAGACCACGATGTTGAAGATGATGAAAACAATGATGACAATGATTATGAGGATGATCATGATCATGAAGATGATGATGATGATCAACATGATGACGATGATGATGATCATGATCATGAAGACGATTATGATCAACATGATGATGATGATTAGCTAAGATTCTAGGGATTAGGGATCGTCGTCATCCTCATCAACATCATCATCAACAACATCATAAAATTCATCATCATCATCATCGTCATCATCATCATCATCATCATCATCATTGTCATCATCATCATTTCATATGATATCAACATGGCCATCGCCATCTTCATAATCATCATCGTCATCATCGTCATTGTCATCAACATCATCATTTATCTTAACAATTTGGTATCATATTCATCACCATCATCATCATCATATTATAATAAAAATTACTTTTTTGAAGTTAAAAATACATATAATAAAAAATACATATACCTAAGTTAAAAATACTATACCTAATGAAAAAATACTATTATGGCAATACATATAATAAAATATACTATAATAATATTTTATTATATGGAAACACATATAATAATATACACATAATATAGAATACTATATAATAAAAAATACATAGTCTTTATAACATTGTCACGACTCAAGTTTTGGACAGTTCTATGCAATTTGGGCATTTTTATGAAATTTGGAGTAGCTCCGGTGTATCATTTCGTGACGTAATAAAAAATACTATTCCTAAGTTAAAAATACATATAATAAAAAATACATATAACTAAGTTAAAAATACTATACCTAATAAAAAATACTACTATGGCAATACATATAATAAAATATACTATAATAATATTTTATTATATGGAAACACATATAATAATATACATATAATATAGAATACTATATAGTAAAAAATACATAGTCTTTATGACATTGTCATGACTTAGGTTTTAGACAGTTCTATGCAATTTGGACATTTTTATGAAATTTGGAGTAGCTTCGGTGTATCATTTCACGACAGCTCTCGTGTATCATTTCAACTAGCTCTGGTGTATCATTTTGACTAGCTCTAGTGTTTCCTTTTGCAACTCTGGTGTATCATTTCACGACTGTGGTGTATCATTTTTATGCATTTTGGACTAGGTACTGGTTTCGATTTGGAGCTCAAGGCTGACATTTGGAGATCACTGTTCAGAATTGGAGCTCATGATTTCGATTTCGAGCTCACAGTTCACATTTGGAGCTCACGGTTTTTATTTGTAGCTCATGGCTCAACAGGTAAGCATCACCTCATTTTTTTGGCCATGTTGTGATAGGGGTTTCTTGGCATGCTATGATTTTTTGGGCATGCAATTGGTTCAGGGTTTTAGATTGGATGGGAAGGCAACCGATTTAGGGTTTTAGTGTTTTTGGGAATGCTGTGATGTTTTCTTTATATTTTTTGGAAAACATCTACAACCACATCAATTCCAATATGAGATTTTAGATTCCCTAGATTGCCACATTACATTAGGATAGATGGACAAGAGATGAGGTGTATTAATGATTTACCCAATTTGTAGAAATATCCATGAAATGGCCCCTTACAAAGAAGCTAAGGATCCATCCACACATCAACCAAAATATATAGTCGAAGGCCACACCCACACTAGTGGACTTGACCTGGTATAGACACAAACAATTGCACAACAACAACATAAGGAATCTTCACATAAGGATCAACAGTAGGAAGAGAAACAAAATATTACGAGGCAACAAAAGATGAAAAAATGGTTAATGCCCCCTTATATGGTAGAAATAACCTCATGACCAACCACCATCCTACAACAGTCCCGATGACATCATTAAATCAAAAAATTACTATGCAATTCATAGCAAGCTTGGTACAACATAGATAATATCAATTTACACTCATGCAAGGGAGCTATTTTTTTTTTTAACATCATGTAGTACATCACTACCAATGTGTAAGAAATAATTGATATTGCAACCATGAACTTGAGCACTAAAGTTGAACGATATAACCTAAAATTAAGAAGTAGACCCACCATTGTCACAATGATGCCAATTCCTCTCACCTTGAGAAATCCAAAAGCATCCCTCAAGCATTGTAATCATTAGTCATTAGTCAAGTGGTGAAGAACAAGTTGATGAGACAACATTTAAAGTCATGCAATGAAATAGGGCACATATTGCTACAATCAGAAAATGATATAATGTAGCTAAAGGTTAAAAACAATCAACTCCAACTATAACTAGATGAAACAATCATGGAGGTAGACAACATGTAATGAGAGAAGGCCAACCTCAAAGACCATGTTGAAATAATCAATGAGTAAATCATCCAAATGTCACAATTCCATCGATTTAAAAGGAAATTTTTTGGAGGTGGCCTATAAAATGGGTACCTTGTTTATACAAGAAGTGGAGGATCTTGAGTGCAGAAAAGGAAACCATTGTTGACATTAGGGAAAGACAACAAGTTATGTTTGGTCTTATTAGGTCCTTAATTTTTAATTTTTAAAATAACATTTCATTGGATGAGGTGGTGAGAGATGGAATACATTTGGTTATAGAAGGAGAGGATATAACAGGAAATCCATCAAACCAGACAATGAAGAAAGGCATTAGATATATAGGGTTTTGAATGGAACTCCCCACCCTTAAGAGAGGATATATTTTGTAAAGGTTTAGGCTTGGAAAAGGGTTGTTGGTATTGTTATTAATGATGTTCTTATAGTAGATAGATAGTAGAATATGGTTAAACAATAGAAGGATGTTGCAGTTGCTTGAATTGTAAGGGTTTTGGGATAATAGTGGCTAGTCATTCTTGTAATATGATCTATACTAGACTTGTTATATTTATATTCTAAGGATGTATTGGATTATGACGAATATTAATGGAATGAGACCCCCATTCCAAATATTTGGTTTGTTCATTTTATATGCAAACAATGTGTTGTTTTTTTATTCCACGACTATGAATTCTTATTTAGTATAGTTGTTTCACATTATGTAGTAGAAGGTAATAATAATTATAAGGGCTTGTTTGTTCATGGTGGTATGGGAATGAGTTGCACTTGAATGAATGGGGACTTTCATAAGTAAATAAAGGAAGCCTATATGGTAGAGAAAATGTTGGTCATGATGTCCATGTTGCATTAGATTCATATAGAATTTAGTGTTGTGTGATGCTTTGGTTTAGACCATCCCCTCTCCAAGCATTGAATATGCCAATGCTTGGACTATAATAGACCACCTTTGTTGGACACTAATGCAAACCCGTGTTTGAACCAAATAGCTATGTCATTCAACCTAATGATTTAGGGAATCATACTAAAAGTAACATTTTAACGTTTTAGGGCATGATTTAGGGCATCATACTGACAATAACGTTTTAGGGCATCAATGCTTTAGGTCATTTTTTATTGTTTAATTCCAAACATATGCTACTACCAATTTAATTAAACATAATGAAAACTATGCAAGCTCAAATTTTAACAACCCAAATTATATGTGTTATATAGTTAAGATGCTTGATGTGTCTTGATCTGAGTTGGGTTCATCCTTAGGATCTCTAATTGTTAGAAAAAGAGCATGGTAAAAAATTTAATGGGCCTTATGTAAGTTTCTTTGGAAATTTATGAAGACCATGATCCCAAATATGAAGGATGCTTACCATAATATTTTCCTTAATGGGAATATGGATACGACTATAGAATTCAATACCACTTGCAATATTTCAAGGGAGATTCACCTTTCATAAAACTAGGATCAATTGTCCTCATAAAGTAAGGAAAATGGTAAAACACATGTTTGATAACAAAACTGAAAGTCAGGTTATGTAGATTAAGAAAAAATTAATCTCTCTAAATCCTGTATCTTTTCAAAGGATAGAGGACTTCTTAGTTCATGTCAAGGATCACCACAAATGACCACAGAATGGGTCATTTGCCATTCTTTTGAAATCATATTGAAAGGTGTGCTACCCCTGACATGTAGACTTCTTGATTTGCTGATATTTGTTTGGAGGTTTGTTTTTGAAGACTTTGACTGTACCAATCTTGGTTTCTTTTGAATGATGTATGCTACAGATCCAATTCAACTACAAAGTATTATCGAAGACTTGAACAGATCTCTCCAAAATAGAGAAATACTTTGTTGCAAGTGTTGTCCCTAACTCTGCCAGCATTAATCATGTGAAGAGTAGTATTTTTAAATATCTCTGGATGAGTATGTATGCATAATCTGGGCATTATAACTCTTGTTGCGGACATATATTCGTTGCATGAGGACCTAATTTTGGTCCCTAAACTCCACCTCATTTATTGGATAAAGGATTTGAGTGCATCAATTTTGAGATCACCATTAGGATCATAAATTAGGTGTACTGGTGAAAATAGTAGGCATTGCACCATTAGGATCATAAATTGCTTCCAAATCCACTTGTGTTGCTGCATTTTCCTTTAGTAATTGATTTGTTGATGGATACTATGAATTAATCCCATGGTACCATGGGAACATATAGTAAAATCCAAAATATTTCTTCATGTATTGCACCACATCAATAGTTTGTGTTGCTTCATGGGAAGCTACAAGAATATACAACATAAGTTGTTGCCAGCTCCGTGTTTTGGTACTAGGGCTCCTATACTGACATTTCACTCTCATAATGTTGAAGAGGATATAAGATAAGTCCAATATTAAGTGTGGAAATGTGTGTATCATGTTTACTCATGAAAGAAACACCATCAGAATTAGAGTTGCAAATTCTCACCTACCCCATGTGTCTTTTGCCAGTTTTCCTGCCTATGTACTTCCCTTTTAATATCATTTTTTCTTTGCAAAAGTCTCCTAACGTATTTTATTAGATGTATATTTTTGAATTTTCAACCTTTCCTCTTACTCATCAGTTGCTTATTGGATTCTATAATTTTTTGTAAAGTACTATACTTTCTCAGCATAATCTTTTAAGTTTTCATCAATAGAATTCAGACATGTAGAATTCAAGAGAAGTCACAACATCTTTTTGAATCCTAATATACATAATTCCGTGGACCTTTTCGGAGATAATTTTACATAATTTTAAATGGATAACAACAAGTTAATGATAATTCTAGGCAGTGATAAAAATCATAAGATAGAAGTAAAACTTCACCCTAAGCACTTTTAATCCTGGGAAATGATTAAGCATTTCAGGTGTGTTTGGCTAGTCCATCCACCCTCTACCCTAAGTCACTGCCTAAAATTAATTCTCAACAAACCACAAAAAAAGTAATTTTGGGTGCAATCTCAGCATAAATAACATCATTCCTAGGTTTGTTGCAACCATGGAGAAGCCACCCTAGGCATAAAAAAGGGACTATTGTGCACCTTTAGGAAAACTAGAGTTGCATATAATTATGAACCTGCATGTAAGGTGATGAGCAGCAATTGGAGGCTAACCTAATCAAGTCATTCCTTCAACAATATACCTCAGATAGGTCAGATCATTGATGTATCTCAATATACTTTCGACAACAATAACATCCACCTTCAATCGTGTCACAAAGGATGCCAACCTTGTTTCAATTGTGAAAAAAAAAGAAAGGTCAGATTGATTCTTTGATTTTTAAATAAGGTAGGTAGGATTGATGGTTGTACTCCTAAATTTTGTTGAATGTGTTAATTCAACAAAATGGCCATTTTGATTTTTTCACCACTTAATTTAGGGTTCTTCCCCTTGGCCTTCAAATTTTTTTTATGCAATTTATGTAACTTTGATTCCTCAAATTCATGATGTAGAAATCCTTGGTCATACACATTTTGTATGTACCTAAAATGATATATGGATAGCGTGGCCTACCCCAATACTTAGCTATGTACTAACAACTCGTAGGAATCCCCTACCCCTACCCCAACTCGTAGTAATCCATTTACTTGAAGGGTCATACAAGCTTATCCTAGTTTTATAGTATTTTAGGCTTCTAACTAAAAGGATGTCTTCCTTGTATTCTTAGGTTTCAACAATGTTGAAATATCCATAAACAAGACAAGGAGTTTAAGGGATTTCATCCACTATTGGCATCTTTGAAAAAGTGAAACTTTATTAAATTTCAATGGTTGCATATATATTTTCTATCCCAACATGTTTCCATTTTAGATTAAACATGATACAAACTAGCCTTTATGTGTTGTTAGTTCCCCAATACACAATAACACGAACTATATAAGCTAACACAAGGTTCACTACTTCTTGTTGACCTTCAGAGGTATAGGTGAAGATGGTTGTGTTTTTTCAAATATAGTTCAATGAATTATTCAATAGAAATCCTAATGACCTTCATTTCTTGTAATAAAAACCATCAAGAATTTGAAACATATTCCTAATAATAAGGTTCATAATATTTCTTAGGGGCTAGTTTTCCATCTTGAAATTCCATAATGTTACCTTCATTGAGTGAGAGTAGTGATAGAATCCATATTATATAAGACAACGCTATCATTCAAAACAGCTAGAATATCAAAAAACTTCGAGGTTGATGGCCCCTAATGAACATGTGCAAATTAATTGTGCATGGTCTAGAGCTTCTTTGGTGTTTAGAGACACCTATGGGCCTATTCAAAGCCATTGCAACAAAATATGACAACTTGTTTGCTTGAACCTTTTGGGTTGTTGTATACTTGTAGTGTTATTGGTGTGAGACTTATTATGAATCACTTACATCTATCCTCTCCAATGTGATTGTTTCCTTGGGAAATTGATTGACCATGAGGTGCTTAGTTCAGTGGAAATTGGGTTAGGTAATACTTGACCATTAATGGAAAATCATGAATCTTATGGTTTATGATTTGGGTCTTGAAGTAAGTATTAGGTATTTTGATGTCCTCCATTTGTTATTTGAACATTTTATCTCAATTGTCACTATGTCTGATTTTTGTTTGCCCCTCTTACATTTAAGATGAGAAGATGACCTTTGTGGTTTAGACAGTTGGCAAGATTTAGAATTATTCCCTAGTTTGAGTGATCTTTGATGTTTCCTTTCCCTTCTTCCATCCCCTTGGTTTCCAAAATCAAATGGTTCTTCATATGTTTGTAGCATATTTTTCTTGATTTGACTGAAGCTCCTAGCACATCTAATAGAATATTCTATTGGTAGATATTGTTGAAGATTAAAAAGGTTTAATTTATCCCCAGACAATTATAGTGAACCTATATGTGGTTTTGAAGAAGCCAACGTAAACCTCTTTGATGATGGATTAGAGAAGGACAAATTCAGGCTTCTCTTCTTGAAGCCTTCTGTATATGCTTAATAATCTCAACACAAACCAATTGATGCCTCCCTCAAAGAGTCTATATGACTACAATTTGTTCCAAACCTCAAGTTTGTAAAAATGACAACAATATCTTACACAAATGACAAGAGAATAATAAAATATCAACAAGCATTCGTGTCACTTGAAACATAGATCATAGAAACTAATGATAAAGAAGACGATGTTGTTCTTGTTGACAACGTTAGGTTAATCAATGCCTCCTTAATGAGTGATCACAAAAGGATAAGAACTTGGGTTGAAGTTGGTTGTGAACCAAACCATTTGCTAATTTTTCTCCAAGTGGAAAGAGAGGAAAGGTCCAAAATCCATTCAAGTTTAATATGGTTGGTTGGAGAAAAATACTTTGTTAGGTTGATCAAAGTAGAATGCAAGCCATTTAATGACACCCTATTAGGAAATTGACAAGAGAATAACAAAGGATGAACAACATTAGCATCACTTGAAACACATATCATAGAAATTAATGATAAAGAGAAAATGAAACAATATATTTAGGTAAGTGTTTTGAGCCTTGTATCGCTATATTTACAAGACAATTTCAAAGGATTCATCAAATCATTGAGGATGGCATGATACAGTTAATTTAAGAGCCTTTTGATTTGTGTGGAATAGTCTTTTTCGGTTCTTTCTAATATGGGATTGCCTTAGGGTTGCCTTAGGGTTGAAAATTAATATGGGAAAACAAGTTAGCGTTGCCTTGGGGTTGAAAATTAATATGGGAAACAAGCATCATCATGACAAGCTGAAAAGGAATAAATCAACAAAGATTATAGGCTGATATAAATGTATTTAAAACATTGTTTTCATTCTTGAATGTGCCAAGTAGCAGATATGGAAATGTCAGCTCTTCAACGCCATGGATTATATATATATATGATTGTTGTAGGTTACTAATGGGAAATATGCCTCCAAGAATGCCTGTAGAAAATGGTCTGATTTCTTCCATTATTTTGGTGGTACCTACTTGAAATCTCCCAACTCTGTTCAAGTTAGCATTGCCTTAGGGTTAGAAATTAATATATTAATGTTATACCATAATTTAATCTCCAATATTGTCTTAAATATGGGATGAAACATTGTAAAATCATATTTCCAAATAAACACTACCTTCTAGGGTTCCATATTCATCTACAAGGCAGAACTTGTGACATGAAGATACATACTAGATCGGCATAAAACTGTGTTGCTGTTAGCAGTATGGGTGAAAAATAGAAGACTACAAATCAAGGATAAGTTGGGGATAATATTCATTATAAAAGTAACTCTAGGTAGTCAGAACAAGGCATCAATTAATCCCCCATTGGAGTCCTTCAACCATTCATGTCTCTCCCCTTCGTTCATATGTCTCAAAATATTTACTTTGGGAACAAATTACTTATACAGTTCGATCAAATCCTTCATCTATGCAAAATATTGAAAGTAAGGATATTGTTTCATGTTTCACTTTTGTTGTCAAAAGGAAGAGTGAAAATTTAGGGAAGTACCAAATCTAGTCATTATGTGCACGTGGGCTTAATGTAGGGAGAGAATTCATGTCTATTTTTTTGTTCTTGAATGGGAGCAATGATGAAACCGAAATAGTGGTTTATAGATGGATATTTAATAACCATGGGAATATTCATGAGTTAGTCATAAGACATTCTATTGTAGTGTTGTAGGATTTCCACTATGCAAATAAGGCATTGACTTGATAGTCACAATCCCATTAGTATGATAAATTATGGGAGAAAGAAAAACATCCCTACACAAATATCAACCGATAAGTATGGTTTTGGTGTATCATTTGGAGAATAAAATCCTCTAACAATAGTTGTTATTATGACTCTTAAAGTGTCCTACATGAGATCTGGGAACTTTCAGGACCTTGAGCTTTCAAGCTTAAGAATCCATAAACAACAGGTATGTGCACCCTAGCAATGATGGAAAAGAGTATAAAACATATTAGGTAAAATGGATAATCATCTACAACATCGCAATAGCATTCATGGGAAAACCAAAAACCACTTGCAACCATCAAAAGTAAGGGTTACAACAACAATGAGTGTAGAGTAAGGAGAGAGGAGTGGCCAAGAAAGTGAATAATCTGGCCAATGTAGAGTGGAGAAGTGACCTAGAAATTTGGAAGAAGAAATTAACCAATATTCCTTGAAAAAGGAACTCATGTAAAAGATGATTTTTGAGGGAAGCGACCAACATAACAACTCTGCATCACTTCTATCTGAAGTAAATGTAGATGCATGCGAAGATATGTTATTTCAAGGAGATATTCCATTAAAGGAGAACCTCCATGCGCTGTATAGACATATATTAGCATAAATTGAAGTGTTATATATGTTGCATATGCATAACAATTTGTATCAAGCTTGACAATGTTGAAAGGCCAAATTCTAATGGGCACAAGCATACATATGAAGTTTGTGAATGGACAAAGGGAATTTGGAACTCCTCTGAATCAAGTTTGTGTAGTGTTTTTTTTTATGGATTACAGGGACCTATGCAATGGCTCCTTGAATGTAATGAGGACCAAGAGCATTAGACATAGACTCATTAAATCTGCAAATATTATTGTTGAAAGGGGGTTAGGCCAGTAATAAGAGCACCTGCAAAGCCAAATACACAACCACCATAATCGCTCCAACATTCTACATGTCATCATACTTGCTATATGTGATGTATGTTTCTAACATATTCCCAGAGACGTGAAAGCATTGGTGACCAAGCATAGTGCCCATCCATGTATATTGCCAAATCCTTTAGGCCAGTAAAAATGATGGTTAAGGTTGAAAATGTTTATTTTATATGACCCAAAGGAGTGTAGAGTAGGTTCTGAAATGTTTTGAAGGGTTTATTCCATGGTTCGGAATGATAAGTGTGAAAATGCCTAAGAAAAGCCTTACAAATGAACTAATTATGAAGAAATATGCTCAAGGTTATGTGGTGATAGAAATCAAAGGTTCAGATATGCAACTGAAAAAATAAACGGTTATAAAAAATCAACGGTTCAGATTAATTGGCTGAAGCATTTGATATGGAACAACTTGATATCTATATCATCTTAAAGTACTATGTGTTGAATTGTTATACTAGGGATTTCTTGATATTATGTAGGATAATGATATCAACATTATGTCATGCTTATAAGTCTTTCCAAGTTTTTTGCTGGTATTTTGCTATTTTTTGCCAAAACAATTATGGCCATGGTGCAGGTAGAACCAAACAATTATTTGTCAGACTTGTCTTCCTCCAACGAGAGGAGTTTGGGAAGTAAAGAGGAAAGTGAGACATCCATAGGTCTACAAGGGCTAGATAAACTAGATTTCAAAAGATTAGAAGAAAATTCAATAAACGCATGGAATTTTTTCTCAAAGGAGGGGGGTCATGTTCCTATGATGATGAGACCGTGGGAGACATCGAGGTTCCCTTAAGGTACAAACACCTAGTGAAACAATGGGTTCCTAGGGATATTCGTCAAGTAAACACTAATTTTTGTGTGAATGAGAGGATATATAGAATTGCACCGTCAGGATTGCATGGATTGGGGTTGCTTTGTATGAATGTCATAAAAGTTGGACATGACAGATGTAAATAGTTGATGGAGTATGTTGGACCCTATTACAACTACAGTGATTGGATGTGACTGGTCCAATATACACGAAGTATACATAGATATGGGTTGTCAGCTAATTATATACAACTGAAAGACAAACCTCAAAATAAAGGAGAAACATTGTACATGGACGGAAGGCCAAAAATAATTAGTAATATTGTGGGGTTTATAAACAGTACACAACTGGGGTCTACACTTAAGCAACCCAACTGCATATTCGATTCACATGAAGAAAACCATGTCTTTGTATGTGCAATTAAATCAATAGTTGCTGGAGAATAACTGCTTATTAGTTACAATTTGAATTGTGTAGATACAAACACGGTTAGTATGGTTGTGGTACAACCAACAATTTAACCAACCTTTTATTAATTATTTTAACATCTATAGGATTTTTTGTTAGCATATAATTATAATTTTCTAATAAATTTCCTATGTTGACTTCACAGAGAGGTGATGGGGGGCTCATCACCCCAGCATAAGGTGGGAGGAGTACACGACCCGCGAGTAAATAGGTATACATCAAAATGTTATGTTTTAAAAAAAATTTAGCGAATATTCTGGTTTCGTTAGGTAATTTTAAGTATACTTTTGATGGAGGGTTCTCTCAGGGGCACCTCCCTCTCCATAGATGTTAGTAGACCTGAGTCAAGGTGGCAGGTATACAACGATATTGCTAATGTAATAAATTTAGGATGTATAAATAGATCTGTTGTTATGTATTTTTATTAGTATATTCAGTTCGTTTATATAATATTATCTATTTTCCATGCAGAGTGTTAATCAGGGAATCCAACTGGCTATTGATCAGCCGAATGCAACATCAGGGCAACAGCTAAACATGAATGTAATTCTCCATTTCAAATACTTTTAAATCATAAACATGTATGTCGTGTAGCATAATGTTTATTTTGTTATGTATTTTTTCATTTTTATGCTTGCGTTCATGATGATAATGTTGTCTACCTTTCTTGCAGGTTGACTGGGGAAAGTCCCCAACTATTGATCAGACGATTGGAACCTCGAGGAAACTTGTAAACCTAAATGTAATTCCACATTCTAAATACTTCAAAAATGTACACATATAAAACATGTAGCATAATATTTATTTTTGTTTTGTATTTTTTAGCTTTTACATATTGCATTCATTGTGATAATGTTCTCTATTTTTTTTGCAGGTGGCTGAATTAGGTAAGTCCCCAGCTGTTGATAATATCACACCCTCGTCTAGGCATTAGGTAATCCTAGATGTATTCCTATGAATCTATCATGATAGACAATTTTTGTTAATATAATTTTTTGCACACACAATTTCTTCAAAGACTAAGCAATGTTTTATGTATTTCTGTTGTAGACAGGGGATTCGGTTTATGAAACACCATCTCAACACTCTTTACAGAATGAGGTCTCCCAGTTGATGAAATATAGTGAAATTAGAGGGTTTGCAGACCCGTTGAGGGTGCTACAGAAGACCAAGGAAAAAAATGAGGAACTAGTTCTTCTGACATTGACAGTTCCACAAACATAAGAGATTGAATCAAAGATTCAATTGTTGTTACAAAGACGTAAAAAAATGGAATTAAGTTCCCGAATAATAAGGTAAATTCATTTAGAACTTTATAATATTTAATTTTATATGATATTGAACTTATAATACAATGGTTTGAATTCATAGCATGTTATGGAGCTTTGCAATGGTGGTCAAGGCAATGTTGGTCCCAGTGACCAAACCACTCCACGTACACCACATAGTGCTCCCTTATTGTCCATTGAATAGTCGAAAACACACTTTGTGATGCCCCCGAGGCCAGCAGAGGGTGCAGCCGATGCTGCCCCACCCACAACGGATGTTGTAGAAGAAGGGGTGGATGTAGGGTTAGATAGAGAGGTGGATACATTTCCTGGATATTCTTGTGTCACTAGA
Organism: Pseudotsuga menziesii; assembly: GCA_001517045.1. Taxonomy (NCBI): domain Eukaryota; kingdom Viridiplantae; phylum Streptophyta; class Pinopsida; order Pinales; family Pinaceae; genus Pseudotsuga; species Pseudotsuga menziesii. The sequence continues at coordinate 167,228 of LPNX011102527.1, forward strand.
ATTGGTTCAATAGTGTGTACATTTTTGGTAAACAAAGAACCGGTTCCAATAAAGATAGAGAATATTCCAGGTGATTATAGATTGTTTAATTTATTTTTTATAATCTGTGTCTAATATACCAATAATAGTTTTTAATGTTGACGAATGATGGAATTAATGTTTTCTAGGAAACGATATATTTTATAAACATATGAATTATTTGTCCTTGGAGATATTCGGTCCCACCATCTGCACAATGTGGAAAAAGCAACCAAAATCTTTAAAGGATGAGATGACTAATCACTTGATTTGTATGTTCAGAAAAAATACCTTTGATACATCGAAGGTCCTACAGAAGGGTGGACAACATCTGAACATTGTCTGATACTAGTATAGGGTTCACCTAAAAAATAACCCTAGGTATGAGTGCCCTCCAATGATTCCATCTATGGAGTGGAAATCCCTAGTGGAAGATGGAAAAGAGAAGGGCCTGAGAAAAGAATGAAAGATACCACTATGAATAGGGAGGTATGCAATACATTAAAAAATGTACTGGTAAGCCTTATTATTATTAGTTTTTATATCAAATTTGGTACATCAACTAACATATTTCAACACTTTATTATGCTCTTGGACACATCTAAGGCCACCAAGGAAATAATTCCAAAAATTGGCCAACACAAGCTTGGGCCTGGTGGTTACTCGAACTTGGAAACCCGATATGTAAGTATCACAAAACCTGAATCCGCATCCAAATATCATACAGATAATTAGTTCGTTTTGTTGTAGAAAAAAATGTAAGATTAATGACATCATGCAAATATGAAGGCCAACCAGTTCAAATAATTTCCCAGTGCGGATTACATGAAGCTTGTCTTCAAGCAGAGCTTTTAAGCTGTTTTTGAACACCGGAGAAGCTTGTTTGGGCATACTACATGATCTTATGTTGATCCATCTAGTGTGCAGGTATGTAAAAGTTGTATAGTTTAATGATAATTTATTAATTCTCATGCAATTTATTCCTTATAAATAAATTAAATTAAATTATTTATTCCTTTTTGAGCAGGAAAGTAATGATCACGTTCATGTCGAGGATGTACATGACCAACCAGATGAAGATCATGCTTCGATTCCTAGTAATGAATTTATTAATATGCTACTTTTTTGTATAGATAATTACAGATGACGAACATTAATTCTAATTCTACACAATTCAACTGCAGAGCATGTAGATGCAGATAACACTGAACAGGTTGAGCCTGTACATGATAATGATGAACATGCTAATGTGCCCATGGCAGGTAAAAAAGCACATTCGCAATGTTCTTTTAAATGAATTACTCGTATTTATTAAAATAAAAATATATTAATGAAATATTTTGACATTATTGCAGAAATTCATCGTCCCTCACCGGAAGTTCAACCTTGCAAGCAGACTAGTAGGGAGACCAAGGATCAAATTCCGAAAGATGTGACTCTGACTATATATTTAAAGAGAAGAAAATTAAAAAGGAAGTGACAAAACAAATATTAATTCTTATTTATAATAAAAAAAATTACATGGTTTTTTCCTCTGTTTCATGAATGAATGGTTAAATGAATGGTTTAATGATTTTTTGTATCTGCCATTGACTAAATGAATGGTTTAATGAATGTTTTTTTCAGCTGTTGACATATTGAATGGTTTAATGAATTTTTTTTCAGCTGTTGACATATTGAATGGTTTAATGCATGATATAAAGAATGATTTAATGAAATCATCTTTCAGCTATTGAGTGAAATAATTTGTAGTAAATGCATTGCTATTTGCATTGTGAAATAGTGAAATAAATTGTTATTTTCAAGTAGATGCATTGGGTTTGGGGAATTGAGAGTGATGTGAGGGGGGGTAGGAGCAATAAGAGCTTCCACCTTCACGTGGTTAGTCTTGTTTGGTAGAGAATATTAAATTATTCTCGAAACAGAGAGGAGCTCAATGAATGGTAAGGAAGAATACATTAAAAAAAACTATTTCTATAATTTTAGTGTATAATTTTCACTATTGCTATTTGACTCCTCCATTGGAACTTGTTACAGATAGCATTGAGAAGTATTTTCATAGTTAAGAGGCAAGAAACGACGTTTTGATGTGATCGATGGCCTTATATACATAGTGTTTTTGGTTATCCATGTTTTATCAAGTGATCTATTATTAACAATTAATTTACTTGAATAGTTGAATAGTATTGTAATTTACAATGTAATAGTATTGTATTTATTTGATGGGTCCTAACATGAAACTATTACAACAGGACAAAATTTGAAGTATGTTGAATGATGTTTTGAAAGGTAAAGTAGAAGAAGACAGTTCAAAGCTCCACAAATCAAGGTATAATTATGTTTTCTTTTGTTTGATTGAACTGTGTATTGGGTATTTATGCATGTGCACACACACACATTTAGTTGATGACGATGATTACCATACATTCAGGCAAACTTTTTTCTATCTAACCTAAAAACTTACCTTAAATAGTTTGATTTATCAGGATACATAGCCCCTTGGTAATACTTTACCAATTCCATATAGATATGAATTCCATATGTACATGAAAATATATGGGAAATGGTCACTTGTCATCGTACATATGGCTATAAATTACATTTTATTCATTCGTCATATTGTTTGAACATTGAATCACAGAAGTAAAAATTATATGTCTATGCATGACATTGAATTGAAGGATCATAAGAGGGAACACTATTTTCTTTGTGGGTGAGTCATGTTTTCTTTCTTTTATTTTAAATCTAAATTCTAAATAAGGACTTATTTTGCATTTCAAATTACACCAAGATATCTTCCACGTGTAAAAATGTCCTCCATAAAGCAATGATGGATGATGACAAGTAGAAGCAAAACCCAACCTCCAAAAGCCTCTAAGATGCAATGTTTCACTTTGTCCACAAAAGTGTCCAAGAGAAGGCCTCTCCAAACTAAAAGGAAACCTAAACTTATGTTGTGTCTCCCATAAGTCACCTTCAAGAAATATGCCCCTCCAATAATATGCATATAACAACAAAAAAATAACTTCTAAGAGATATCGGTCTCTATATATCTAATGGAATGATCCAATACTCAATTAATATAGAAACACTGCCTTCTTTTAGTGAAAAGTATCCTCCAAGGTCGAGCACTTGCTGAAAGAATACTTTCAATGGTGTCCTCAATCCTATGTAGACATAGTTGAAATACCTCGTAAATGGAACTGGATTCCTATAAGGATGACTTATGTGGATTGGATAAACACTTTTAAGCCTCATATGATATATAGAGGAGCCTTTATAACACATCAATGTTGCCATACTTCTTCAATGCTGAGTTTTTATTACCTAGATTGTACCTTCATTATGCTAAGGAAATGTGCACAAAACTCTTGACTCCATGAGTCAAAGGTGGATTAGCCCTTAATGAAAGTGAAGAAAAGATAGTTGGGACAATTCTTGTAAAAAATTCACCCAGACAGTGTGTTAGATTTCAACATTAAGCTAGCATAACATTAGGATCTTTAACTGAGAGAACAACAAGCACATAAATCAAACACAAGAGACAATGAACACAGTGTTTTTCCTCGAGGAAACCATAAATGGAGAAAACCCTGCAACTTCCTCAAAGATAGAATCAACACCAAAAGTAAAATCCCAAAACAGTAAGATGATCTCCCGACAACAGTAACCTCTTTCTTCCTAGCCCCAGTGTCTTCTTCTTCCTCAGCTATGCACTAGAACTGAGTGTGAGTGAGTGTGTGATAAATAGAGAGGCTAGTTCTCTATTTATACTAATTCCCAACTTGACTAAACCCAACTAGGGATGAATTCACTAGGTGATTCTAATAACCCTAGTACCTCGGAACTGTGGGGACTTTAACCCTTAGACAATAGGAGGGTTACCCACCTTGACTTGACATGACTTGTTTACATTATAGAAACTCCCGATAGGAACATCGTGGCATGACATGACTCAAGTACATTACAATAAATCCCGAAATAAAAATCGGGTTCCAATACATAAGAAATACAAGTGAATACATTTCGAAGTTACAATTACATAAACACTCCCTCTTAACTAGGAAGGTATTCTCTCGACACAATTTAACAGCACAAGTCTTCTTCTCTGTATCATCTAGATCATCATTAAGCTCTTGTCATCTTCATCTTCAAGTCACCTTCATCTTCAAGTCATCTTTCATCATCGGATATGGATCATCACTCGATCTAGATCATCATCACTGGATCCCGATCATCACTTGATCTGGATCATCACTAGATCTGGATCATCACTGGACATCATCACTGGATCCCGATCATCACTTGATCTGGATCATCACTAGATCTGGATCATCACTGGACATCATCACTGGATATGGATCATCACTCGATATAGATCATCACTGTAAATCATCACTCGATCTGGATCATCACTGCTAGATCATCATCACTGAAATCATCACAAGTGCTATCTCATGATTCTTCTCATCACAGGAAGTTCTACAAAGCCATCCATTTTTCATGTTGGTTGTAGGCCTAACCTCCATGTTGGTCTTTCTCAGTGATTATATATGACTCTAAGTCAGAATGGCCCATCCAACACTTACATATTACCTTGAATCACCATAAAGGCATGCCCAACACTCACATCTAACCATGAGAGGAACTTAATCCCCTTACCATGTCAGAATGGCCCAGCCCTTACATCTGACCATGGAAGGAACCTCATCCTCTCCCATGTCAGAATGGCCTGGCCCTTACATCTGACCTACTCGTTAGAATGGCCTAGCACTTTCATCTAACCTACTTGTCAAAATGGCCTAACACTTATATTTGACCTACTCGTCAGAATGGCCCATCACTTATATATGACCTACTCGTCAGAATGGCCCAGCACTTATATCTAACCTACTCGTCACAATGGCCCAGCACTTATATCTGACCTACTCGTCAGAATGGCCCTGCACTCACATATGATCATGTGAAAACACATCCCACAGTCATATCAGAATGGCCCCCAGTCCCAAACTGAGCTTTCCTGGTAACTGACCAGGTGCCTCCATTCTCCTATAGAATGGCATCAACCCTTATATATGGTAAAGTGGGAACCAATCCCTCAATCACATCAGAATGGCCATGTACTCACATATGATCATGTAAGACTACATCTTACATTCATTTCAGAAAGGCCCTCAGTCCCAGACCAAGTATTCCTGGTAACTGACTAGGAACCTCGATTTTAAGAATGGTGACAGCCCTTATATTTGATCATGTAGGAACCAATCCTACAGTCATATCAGAATGGCTTAGCACTCATATATAGAATGGAAGGAACCAATACCCTCACCATGAAAAAATGGCTTAGCCCTTACATCTGACAATGGAAGGAACCAATTCTCTCACCATGTTAGAATGGCTCACTGACTCATCACTTCCCCTTGGAAGGAACCTCAATCTGGAGAACACCAAGCTTCTCCCTGAAGTACTTAAACTTCACTCTAGCTAATGGCTTTGTCAACACATCAGCTATTTGTTCATCTATCGCAACATACTGGAGCTTCACTGCTCCCCTCTGTACCATATCCCTAATATAGTGATACTTGATCTCGATATTCTTCGACTTGTAATGGAACACCGGGTTGTCCGACAAATTCACACAACTCTGGTTGTCACAATATATAAAAGTAGCATCCAACTGGAGATCAAATAAATCATATAGTAGCTTCCTTATCCATACTGCCTCACAACCAGCTGAACAAGCTACGACATACTCTGCTTCAGCTATACTCAGTGCCACACAGGATTGCTTCCTTCTAAACCAAGAGATCACACCTGATCCCATACTGAAGCAACACCCTGAAGTTCTCTTCCTATCGATGGAACTACCTGCCCAATCTAAATAAACATAACCCTCTAGGTTAATCTTTTTACTTGCCTCATACTTGAGCCCATAATCAACTGTACCCCTCAAGTACCTCAGAATATGCTTTGCAGCAATTAAGTGAACATGTCTCAGATCTGTTAGGAACTGGCTCAAGGTGTTCATATCAAAGCAAATATCTGGTCTCGTGTTCATCATGTACATCAAGGACCCAATCATTTGATGATACATCATAGTATCAACCACTTCTAATGAAGCATCAATCAATAGCTTCAGGTTCGATGCCATATGTGTGGTCATGGCCTTGTAATCCATAATCCTGAACCTCTTCAGGATCTCTATCGTATATTTCCCTTGTCCTAGGGAAATTCCATCTGCATTCTTCCACACCTCCATGCCTAGAAAATAGTGCATCATTCCCAAGTCCTTCATTTCAAACTCGGCAACAAGCTTTCTCTTTGTATCAACAATCAAACCATCCATACTTGTTACAAACAGATCATCTACATACAGTAGGAGCATCACTGGTTTGCCATCTTCAACCTTGTAGTAAAGGTTGGAACTTGCTTTACTTTTGGTAAAGAACAAACTAGATAGAAAGCTATCGACTCTGTCGTACCATGTCCTGGGTTCCTATTTCAAACTGTATAGGGATTTCTTCAATCTACATACATGAGAATCCATGTCATGTGTCTCAAAACCGAGTGGTTGTTCCACATACACTTCCTCTTCTACTACACCATTCAAAAAAGCAGTCTTGGCATCCATCTGATGTATCTTCCATTTCATCACTGCAGCCAAATCAAGTACTGATCTTATAGAAGTGTATCTGGATACAAGTGCAAAAGTTTCTTCAAAGTCTATTCCTTCTTTCTGGGAGAAACAATGAGCAACAAATCATTGCTTTATATTTTTCTCTGCTACCATCTGCAGCATGCTTGATCTTGTAGATCCATTTGGAATTTACAACTGACTTCCCTTCTGGTCTTGGGACAACATCCCAAACATCATTTTTCATGATTGATTGATACTCTTTGATCATAGCATCCTTCCATTCTTTCCTTTCTGTCACTTCTTCATAATTGGAAGGTTCTTCATCGATGAAATCACATAATAATGATACATATCTGGAGTAGGATCTGGTCCTTTTTCTTTCTCTGTGATTTTCTTCTAGAGCCCCATATATTTTCTCACCTTGGATAGCTTCTCATACCCAAGCAGGTTTCCTCTTGTGAGGATTCTTCTCCTGAGGTGGATCTACAGGTCTTTGTGGGTCTTCAAATTCTCGATCTTCTTCTTGAGTTTCTTCATTCATGGTTGTATCATGAATTCTGGGTGCTTCTTCTTCTTCAGCGGGTTTCTTTCTGGATTTTTTATAAGCTATGTCTTCATCAAATGTCACATCCCTACTGATGTCGATCTTCTTGAATCCTCGAAAGTATATTTTGTAAGCCTTCGAGCTTTCAGAGTATCCCACAAATATACCCTTCTTTCCTGAAGGATCTAGTTTTGTTCTCTTCTCTTTTGGAATGTGTA
>LPNX011102527.1:174679-209342 GCA_001517045.1 Pseudotsuga menziesii
GACTTCTGGTTTCTTTTCAGAGAATACTTCTTCAGGAGTCTTGTTCTCAAGTACTCTGCATGGAGTACAGTTCTGTACATACACCACTGTTCTGGCAGCCTCTACCCATAAATGCATGGGAAGATCTTGGTCATGAAGCATAGCTCTTGTAGCTTCCATGATAGTTATGTTCTTCCCTTCTGTAATCCCATTTTGTTGTGAATTATATGGAGTGGACAACTCCCTCTTAATCCCTAAGTCTTTGCATAACTCTTTGAATTCATTTGATGTGAATTCTCCTCCATTATCTGATTGAAAGGTCCTGATCTTCTTTTCTGTGTGGTTCTCGATCAAGGCTTTGAATTCCTTGAACTTGCTGAATACTTCATCTTTGTTCTTCATGAAGTAAATCCATGTCTTCCTAGAACAGTCATCAATAAAGGAAACATAGTATACATACCCGCTTAGATATATTGATGACATTGGTCTGCATACATTGTAGTGGATGATTTCCAAGACTCCTTTTGCTTTTCTCTCGCTACTTGGAAATTTCTTCTTTGTGTTCTTTCCTTTCCCACATCCTTTGCAAACCCCATCACGTTTTTTTTGAATTTATGGAAGACCTTCAACAGATTTGCTTGCAAGTGGCAGTGCTCTATAATGCACATGTGCAATCCTTCTGTGCCAAATCTCATTTGGCTCTACCGTGTCATGGACCAAGGCTTGTTCTGGATGGACCTTTAATTTATACAATCCTCCTTCTTGTTCTCCAATCACTACTGCATTATCAATAGTCTTTCCTTTTGGCCACATGATGACTTGACCATCTTTAAATGAAACCCTCATTCCTTTTGCATCTAATGCAGATATGGAGAGAAGGTTCTTCTTTAGTCCTGGTACAAACAATACTTCCTTCGTTGTCATAGACTTTCCAGAGTCTAGCTTATAGGAATATTCCCCACTACCTTTTATTGGATATTGGTAGTCATCTCTCAGCTTCACCTTGTGAGGTGATTCATGTTCTGATAGTCTCACAAAGGATTCCTTGAATCGTTTCATATGCTTGGAAGCCCCACTGTCTTTAAGCCAATCATTGCTTCCATGTGTGATATTTCCCGTGAGAGTGGAAATCAAAACATATTCTTCATCACTTGAAGAATCTTCACTTTCATATTTGGTCTTCTTTCTGGAAGGTTCAGCATCATCTGCAACATGAGCATGATGTCTTCTCTTGTTGTTTTTGTTCTTGTGAGGGTTTCTTTTTCTTTTAGGACAATCTCTTGCAAAGTGTCCTATTTCATCACAAGTATAACATCTGAGTTGAGATTTCTTGTGGGAAGAGTGCTTACATTTAGAATGATGATGATGATGGTCCCTTCTGGGTTTCTTGGATTGAACTGTGAGAGCTTGATATTCACTTCCCATCTTTTCTTCTTGAGCTGTTATCCGAGCTTCTTCTTGTGAACATTCTTCCCAAAGTCTGCTGAACTTGACTAACTTCTTTTTGGCACAGATCCCTTGAATGAAAGAGTCCCATGTCATAGGGAGACCATTCAAGGTGGTCATTACAATCTCATCATTTTCCACTTCTTCATCTATTTCTTCCAATTGTTACTTAATCTAAGAAACTCTAGTGAAGTAATATTGGATGGTCTCTGCATTCTAAATCTTCACATTCTTCTATTGGTTTCTCAGAGTCATCTTCCGGTTTATGTTCTTCTCTTCAAACAATTTGGTTAGGGGATCAAACATAGTTTTAGGTGTCTTTAGGGAGGACACTTGTGGTATGAGTTGATACTTGATTGAGTCAACAATAATCCTCTTTTCCATAACCAAATTATTCTTATGTAAGGCCTTAGCCTCATCTCCCTCTGGAACTGGAACCTCCTCACTGATATAGGAGTCCAACTCATTTTCTTCTAGGACGAGGGAGATCCTATACTTCCAAGCTCGAAAGTTATCAGCTCCCTCAAGCTTTTCATCAAGCTTGGTATGATGAGACATATTAACTGAGAACCTCAAATGGAAATACAAAAGATTTATATCTTACCAGGTCAAGATGTCGGATCTCGATTTGGAGCTGAAATTCTATAGTGCTGGTTCAGGAGCATATTAGGGTTTTGATTTTCCATAGTTCTGTCTAACCAAATGGTTTGATCTTGAACCCTAACTTTAATTTTGAGGAGGAGATCATTCTATGCGTGGGCTCACTGAAAAATTCCACTTCTGTTAAAATCCCTAATTTCCGGCAGTAGTGTCGGGTCCAAAAATGAAAAAACCTCAGAATTGGATTCTGCTTCAACAAAAAGATGCGCCCTAGGGAGGAGACTTATTCCAACCTTATTTTGCTGAAAATCTATGGAGAGAGATCCACAAAGTAGGAATCCCTAGTTCCCACAGCTGCACAGTGTCTTCTTCTCAGGTTAGCTCTGATACCATGTTAGATTTTAACATTAAGCTAGCATAACATTAGGATCATTAACTGAGAGAAAAACAAGCATACCAATCAAACACAAGAGACAATGAACATAGTGTTTTTCCTCGGGGAAACCATTAATGGATAAAACTTCACAACTTCCTCAGAGATAGAATAAACACCAAAAGTAAAACCCCAAAACAGTAAGATGATCTCTTGACAGAAGCAACCTCTTTCTTCCTAGCCCTAGTGTCTTCTTCTTCCTCAGCTATGCACTACAACCGAGTGTGAGTGAGTGTGTGATAAATAGAGAGGATAGATCTCTATTTATACTAATTCCTGACTTCACTAAACCCAACTAGGGCCAACTTTACTAGGTGAGTTTAATAACCCTAGCACCCCAAAACTACAGGGACTTTAACCCTTAGACAATAGGAGGGTTACCCACCTTGACTTGACATGACTTGTTTACATTATAGAAACTATCGATAGGAACATAAGGGCATGACATGAGTCAAGTACATTACAATACATGAGAAATATGAGTGAATACATTCCGAAGTTACAATTACATCAACACAGTGCTTAAAAATCCACATAATATGCCATGTGAGCTTCCTATAAATGATAATGATGAAGTTCTACTATTGAGTCGACGCCAAGAGATAGTTCTTTGCTGCTACAATATGCCCAAGGAAAATTTTATGCTATTGTTCTTTACACATATCTCACCCAAAAATGGTATTTTGAAACATATTGTTGTGTTATACCCATTAATTTTTCCTATATTTCAAGGTTTAGAGCCATTCTCATTAATACATCTTCCCAAAACTGGATTACCGCTCTCTAGGAGGTCAAATAGGGTTGAGAAATGATTTTAAGGAGTAGGATGTGCCCAACAACATGGATATTTAGGGTCATTATTGTTGTTAATTACATCATACTTCCCATAGACATGGATTTACTTCTCAAATATCCACAAACTCTACCTAGAACAAGCTCAAAGTCATATCAGACTTTCTAGATATCATTGTTTACTATTGATACTTATTGTAAAAAGTTCCCAGGTCTAAGTTTTAGCCACTTTACATAGGTATCCAACCATGGTAATCCTACAAACATAAATATAATTAATTAGAATTAATTTAAAAGTCAATAAATTAAGATTTGCATCAAATGGAAATTTAAGGGAAAAACCTATTAGCTAGAATGGCTTTGATACCAACGTAGCAACGGAAGTGCTAAATTAACATAAATGTTCTACAATTTGAATGTATAATATATATATATATATATATATATATATATATATATATATATGTATGTATGTATGTATGTATTTCTATATGTATATGTATATGTATATATATGTTTTTTGTATAAGACATGTTTTGGTTGTTCTCTGCGTATAAGACATCTATAAATATTCTACAATTTTATGGTGCTTTAAATTAACACATGAACATACCCTACCACCCTCTTTAATTGAACCTGTGATCTCAACAAATATAACACTTGTTCTTTTATCCATTAGGCCCACTTAGTCTATACACTTTTCAGATCTTGATATCTATGGATGATACATATTCAATTGGTGATCATATAAAATAGACAAATAAAACATCCATTTGAATGGGAATATATGTGTGGAAGCCTATCTTAATTTTAGGATCTTTAGTAGACATTATGTTGATATAAATGTCTATTAAAATTCACCTTCTTGAATCCTTTTGTTAGGTTTTTGTTTTTATGTGGGTTGTGACTAACAACATTAGGATATTGGGATTCCATGCCTATATTTACAACTTTCTTATTTGTATGCTTAGACTATCTCAATCGAGGTGCCACATTGTGCATAGTTACCACACAATAAGACATAACAATGGATTGAACATGTAGTGGATTTCTTGCAATTGATGATAGGATGGAACTCTTTGAGAGTAGCTACCAAATTTCACACTAACATTTCACATTACAAATGTCTTGATACTACCATTATATGGAGCAGTAGCATTTTTGTAACCAAATACCTGTTGTAGTTGTTGGTTTTCTGGGTTTACAACCACATTATCATGGATGTTCAAGTCAATGTTTTCGATTCTACCAATGGGTCAATCTTCAGGACCATGAATTATGCTTGGGGGTGTTACCTCCCAAGATTTCAGCACACTTTTTGGAAATTAGGACACACCAAGATTCAGGGACGTCAATGACCATAATGTGCTTTAATGCAAATATATTTGGGTATACTGCCAAGTTCACATTCAAATAATTCATCAAGCAGCAGAAGAAAATATTAGAGATTAGTAGGGGTAGAACCCCCTCTATTCTCTTACACCATCAAAGATTTAATAGGACCTCCTACAGAAAAGGTAATAGCTTCAAAATTGTTGATCCTCTTGACATGACTTAAGGAGACTAAAAGAGACCTGAAACAGCTTGAATTTGTCTCAAAAGGCCCGGGAGATTGATTATGCAACATGTAGGATCCATTACACCATGTAACCACCAATTTGGAATCTCTGAAAACCTGTATCCTATCAGTACCTTTATATATTTAGTGTTCTTCCATTATCAAATAACTAATAGGACCTCAACAATAAAGGAAATGACTTCAGAATTTTGGATCGTCTTGAGATGAGCGAAGGGGACTGAAAAGAGACCTGCAACATCTTGAATTTTTTTCAAAAGGCCTTGGATATAGATTATGCAACCTTTAGGAGACATTACACCATTCAATCACCAGTTTGGAGTCCCTAAAAATATGTATCATATCAGTACCTTTATCTAATGCACTTTTTGATGTTCTTTAGCCATCAAAGATCTAATATGACCTCCAACAGCAAATGTAATAGATTCAGATTCAGAATTGTGGATCCTATTGACTTGAGTGAAGGAGTCGACTAAAAATAGATCTATAACAGGTTGATTATGTTTCAAAAGGTCTGAGAGAAAGATCATGCAACCATGCAACATGTAGGAGCCATTCCACTATTCAACCAACGATTTGGACCTGCATCTTATTAGTACCTTTATCCAATGAAATAGGTAATGTTCTTCCACCATCAAAGAGCTAATAGGACCTCCAGCAACAAAAGCATGGATTGACATGGATGAAGGTGACTGAGAAGAGATCTGCACAAGCCAGCTTGAATTTGTTTCAAAAGGTCTGGGAGATAGATCATGCAGCCATGCAACCTATAGAATCCATTCCACAATTCAACCACTAGTTTGGAGCAGAAAACATGTATCCTATCATTACCATTATCTAATTCAATATCTAATAGGTTCAATACACATCAAGTGACTTTGCATATTTATGTATGGCTATGTGTAAACTGATCATGAAGGTGACAGAGTGGCCTGAATGGAATAGTGTTTCAGAATCACAAGGACCAGGGTTTTCCTTGTTGGTACCATAAAAAATAATGATCAAGGAAAAGATATATCAATTGCAGGGGGATTGTAATTTTCGGTTCCTTCTCTTCTTTTGAGGCCGTTTGAGCTCAACATATATAGGACAAACAAAAAAATATTGACATTGAGAGTGTTTGTCAATTGCTAGAGCTTGTTTTAGCGAAGTATAATCAAGTTCAAGTTGAATATAGAGTATTTGAATATATGCTTATTATTTTATAATTCATGTTTGTAGTGTGATTCCTTATGCTTGATGTGCTACTCAAACATAATTGTATCTAAATATTAAGTTCCTTTCTCTTCCTCGAGATCTGCCATTTCCTTATCTTCATTTTTCTTCATTAGTAGTCTCAACCTTGAGACCTACCATTTGCATTCCATTGTAGACTCTCTGAGTAGGATACCATTATATTATCCTTCCCAGCCTCTACGCTTGCCTACAACCATATACCTCTCATCCAAGATCTGCAAATTCCTCTTTCAACATGTTGGTTTTGGTTAAATTCTAGATTGAATTAAAAAATAAATGGAGAACACAACATGAGAAGTGTGAAACACTTAAACATGAATGTGAGACATAATGATAGAATGAATGATGGTGAGAGAGTTGAGGGAATGATGGATGAATTCTTCTTTAGGAGAATGAAGAATTATTATGCTTCCCCGTAATGACTATACCCAACCTATGCTCTATTAAGTTATAACATCTACCCAGTAGATCTTACATACTTAGCTTTCTTTGGAAACTTGTGGCTTAGGAAGGCTCAAACAATTCATGACTAGGGAAGGGACACATTGAACATAAGACAAGGTAAAAAAAAATTATCTATTAAATTTGAGGACACATATAGTCGAAAGTAATAGCTTCATGATGACTTGGAGAGAATGGAGTCCTGGTCAGCCATTTGGCATGAATATACAGAACCTATGGATAGCACATTAATGCATGTAGAATGTTTTTCAGAACAAATGAATTGATACAGTGGTGTATATTTGATTAGGCTAGAGTCAAATTGCAGTGATAAAGCCAAGGTGATAGAAATATCACAGCAAAAAATGTCTCAGAGCTTATAGCGAAATTCTCTTTTAGTTTTATACTGTTCTAGTTAGGATATTTCATGTCATTGATAGTTGGAGTACATGGTAAACATTGAAATTCATAATGCAAATTTGAATTCAGGGGATACTTTTGTCTCTATTTTTGAATCCCAAAAATAATTCTTTCACATGCTCTTATTTTTATGTTCAATACTCAACTCTTCAAGGAGTTTCCAGTAAAAGTATGCAAGTATCTATTACAGGGAAAATATGCAACTGCAGTGCTGTTATAATCAAAATTCTTTTTTTAGACTGAAGAGGTTGCATTGAGAGACTTATTTTGTTTGACTCTCATATCATGGTGTGTATACACATATTTCGGTTTAGCTGGATGCTTACCCTTCTATTTCTTAATTCTGGAAAGTATTTCAATTCCTTGATTGCATTAGATTTAGACCAGAATATTTTATTTGGAGCAACCATCCAAGTTTTTTTGTTGTGATATTGCAGGAAAGTGTCCTATGGTTGTATTATCCAGTGATGCATGTTCTATATACACATTCATGTAGATGACACTTCAATACACATTCATTGTTCTCTTATTCTGCAAAGTCTGATGACACTTGAAATCATTTAAATGACATCTGAAAATGTCTTGTGCACTCCTTGAGGTGTACACTGCATATTTTTTGTTAGTAATGTTACGTAAAAAAAATAATGATTACCAGTACTTATTACACATGGAGCAATGGCATGAATATTTTCTATCACATTTCGATGTGTATATTCAATTTGAAATCCATTTTTTTATGAATGTTTTGAAATGGAAGTTTGAAACATTTATTGTAGCATTTCAATCCATTTTCTAAATACCCACTCAAGCACTATGAAACTACTTTGTCTAGATGTATATGTAAATACTGTGTTTGTTAGTCCAAACTTAATATTTTTGACAATACATGTTTGTATGTAAACATTATACTAAGTAAGTGCCCTACTTTTTTCAAAGGTATTATTGGTATGCTTGATTAGGAAGTGATTATTTACTAGTTATTTAATTAACAAATGTCATTTCAAGTTACTGAGCAATTATTCATGCATATGAAGCTTCAAGATAGGAACTTGAGTTTCCTCTATTGTATCCTACATTTATGCTAGAAACTGTACTCCTAATTTCCTAAATGCAAGTTCTCTTTAGTCTCATATCGCTCTCTTGTTAGGGTTACAGTTTGTATGCATGGTCGAAGGCAATTGGTTGGTCACCTCACTCACGTTCCATCCAATGAAAAACCTATGAACCGAATGGCCCAACTGAATGAATTAAAGGGACTCAAGATTGAAATGAGTTTTCATGAATACTACAATCTTGATTAAACTATAATATTATAACCCCTACGAAAAATTGATATTTTATGCTTCGCACTGTAAATATTTGTGATTGACAGCTCCATGTAGAGAGGTAAAGAGATTTTGAATTATGAAATAGCAGTAGGGGCTACTACTTGGTCCTTTTAATGAATGTTTGGCTCAGGATCAAATTTCTTACTGCTACCTATTTTTTATAAATACATGGTTGTACTCGACTAAAGAGAAAACTCAATCCCTCCCTGGATTCTCATCCTCCTTTGCAATAACTAGTCACATATATATTGTTAAAATTCCTATTGTAGATAATAAACAATTGTGGGTATCACAAGTGTGAAGAGTTTCCATACTTGATATTTATTTATCGAATCTCTAACTCAATAGTCCAAATTGGGGGAGTGATTTCAGCCCTGAATTAATTGTGGTTGCTTCTTTTGTCTGAGTTCATTGACTATCAAAACCGATTCATGGTCCCTCTTTACCAATTTGTAAGGGAACCTTGGATTTGATTACATGTCTCTCTTTATAACGAGGAACATCTTGTAAGAAATTTTTGCATATGTTAAAATCATGTCTGTATGTCACCTCCCATTCAACAATATATTTTTCTTTGAGTCTATTCATTGTAATTTTATTGTAACACTAAACCAACATCTACTGCATGCCACCGTTGTCTAGAAATTCCATATTGCATTAAATGATTAAAGTCCCTACCACCTTATTGATTGTCTCTTCTAGAAAGAAAAGCCTGGTTGGTTGAGAGTTTCATTTCAAACAATATTTATATTGGATTATCTTTAGAAAATTTTTAAGAATAATATATTGGTTAGGTGTTGTTTCATTTTTTGTATTTATGAAATTCTCATCTCCTTCAACATTGGTATAATCTGCTTCCATGCTTCTTTTATGATTATCTTGTAAACTTTACTATTTAAAGCAGTTTCTATGGTATAAATGGGTTTTAATGAAAATATCTTGTGATCCTCGAGTGCCTACATAATTCAACTTTGACAATGATCCTAGTGCTTGGATAAGATATGTTTTCTAGTCATAGAAGGATACATATTGAGTTAAGTTTTTTCTTCCTCGTTTAAGCCCTAACGCATTTAGTATGAACATTATGAGGATGAGTTAGAGTCAAAAAGTTTGAAGGGTGAGGTATAGGCCAAAATTCCTTAGTATGGAAGCTTCTAATATGATTCTAATTCCATCATCGGAATGTCCTTTGTTACTGAAGAGTCCCCCATGCTGAGATCAATATTTATTGCTGGGGAATGATTTAAATATCCTGTACTGAGACATAAGAAAAAATCCCTCATGGGTAGTACTGCCCCTCATATTGTGTGAGAGTTACACTTGTGATTTTGATCACAATGATCGAGATTTCCATGATAAACCCTCCATTATAAGAAACAACCATGGTAATAGTAACATAAGACAAGGTTCCAAGGTATTAAAGAAAATGAGTAAAGAAGAAATACCATGGCAGAATTTACAATTGAAGGGACAAGGAACATGAAATCTGTCACTACCAAAGTAAGCAACTAAGTAGCAATATTCAGGTAGGGAGAAACAGAGAAAACATTGATAATAAATCCTCTAAATACCTATCTACAATTTACAAAATCATATAAATTTTGGGTGACAATTACTCAAAAAAATTTTAATACTTGGTTATCTATGCGATCCAGTCCTTAAATTATTCTTAAAATTGCTTGGTTATAAGTCACACAAGTTTTGTGTTTTATGCAATGATTCTCTCTGAGTACAGATTTCACTGAAAATTTTATAAGGTTTTCCTGGCAGTTTAGTGGAAGGAAGACCAATTTTAGTGTGACAATTTCTATGGAAGTGCTTCCAACTTCAGTTTCAAGACCTTGTCCCATGGGAGACAAATAACCGTTCGACAATACCCATCCCCTCCGTAACCCACATATGTATATTTATATATATTAACTCTAGGAAAAACCATCTTCAAAGGTTGTAGGTTGAACAAATTCATAAGGTGACCAATGAAATTACCAATGGTGTAGAAATGCATTCCAACAAATCCTAGAACTGCATGGGTAACTTAGGAACTCTACCCATCATAAGAAATAAAGTTGGGTATCTTTTATAACAAAGAAATTTTATATCATTAGGGGAATAAAATGAGGGTATTCAAACACATCCATGAGGGTATTCAAACACATCCATGGATGTAAGAAACCACTTCCTAGAAATGAATTTCTTCCTTAAAAGAAAACTAGAAATTCCTATTTAGTTTTGTTTGTGTATAGTTTTTCAACTTGAGAAATGGATTTATTGGATCTCCTTAACCTAAGTATTAATGACATACTCAAATGTTACACATTCAAAAAAATACCCATTAGTGTAGGTCATTTTTAATTATCACATATAAAAGTCTATTCATAATATTGAATATTAATAGGAAATCTCTTAAGCATAATTTCTTTACCTCCTTTAAAACCTTTTTATAAAATTTTATAAATATTTCAATGGCACAATGGATACTATTGTTTCCTCCTTGTGAAGTCATTCCTTGTGAAGTAGGTAAATAATGATACCAGGAAGTGGGTGGTGACTATAAATTCCCCCTATGTGCCTTATGCTAGAGTAGGAGAAACAATAATTCTATTTTCTTTTACAAAAACGAGTATTTGTATTATTAAAAAAGGATGAGAAGTACTACGACTAAGTTGGACATCCTTCTTGAATAAAATTTGAAAATATTAAAGATAATCTTTAAAATCTCTTGGAGTCTCATGCTTCTACCTATGTCACTTCCTAACTGATTCTTTTTCAAATATTCCATACTGTTTCAAATGCATAGCTGGTATATAAATTCCAAAATCCTCCTAAAATTAAAATTTCCTTATAAAACATCAAAATAGTTTATCTAGGATTGTTGGCATGCACTGTTATGAAATGGCTTCTATAGATCCTTTTGTTGCTAAGAATTTGACTTTCTGTAGCTTGTTGTTGACTGAGGTTTTTTTTCCAATTGCTTTGAGGGGTTTGGGAGTTCTAGAGATACTAGTTGTTGCATGAGGAGAATATCCTTTCTAAACTGAAGATAAACTATAAGGTACCATGGATAGGAATTTTAGATGCATAGAAGAGTCTATCCCATGCTTGAGGATGAAGACAAAATTTACTAAGAAAAAATAGTATGATAGACTGATGAGAGGACCCATAAACAAATAAAAATGGCTATATCATAGATTAAGGGTGCAACAAGATGGGATAAATTTACAACATGGATGACAATATTGATACCATAATGAGCTAAAACAAATCCCACACCTTGTTTTGGAGTGTTCATTACAATCCTATAGCTTGAGTTCCTACCCCAACCATTAGCAATATTGATAAAATTATTGAATTTACCTAGCCCAAAGAAATGCAGCATAAGCCAAATGAGGATACAAAGCATAACATAGAGAAAAAAAACAAGGGATGACAAAACAATTTAGAGGATAACTAGAGAAGGATCTTGGATTTTCCATAGAGAGGACATGGATATGGAATTGCTATGATTTTTATTCATGAACTACCAAGAGAGATTTCTCACACCATGAACCTTGCTATTCCAATATAGCTACCAAAATATTACAAAGAGAGATTCTAAGAGACTGTTAAGGGAGTTTCCTCAGACTACAAACCTTGTTCTATCAAAATGCACAATCCAATTGATGGAAATCCAATTTATTACTCAAGCAGGGGAAGACACTTTATTTATGAACCACCTTACATGAAAAAAATGAATTGCATGCCTAGGAATATCCAAACACTTCTTGCTCAAAATAAAAACCATCAAGGATCGATCCTGATTCTTGATACTACCTATTCTAGAGGCTAAATGACTTACCTTCATGCTTTCCATCACAATGAAGAGGACACCACATGTGTTGAGAGATTATCGTACTGCCTTATTTATACCATGATTGTTGGGAAGGTGGGATGAAGGTGGCGATGTGTGGATATGATCCTACATGCTACGAAGCTTATTAATGCATTTCATATCCCAAGATACATATGGGTGCTAATGACTTAGGAGATATGACATTTACCAATGCCCCCCACATTTTCCTTAATTTCTCTATTTTTCAAATAGATTCCTTATTTAGCAAAAGTGCTGGTTAATTTGTTGTGATATCTTAGGACATGAAAGGAAGTGACTTGTTGAAAGAGTCATATGGTGTTCTAAATTCTACTCATACTCCACAGGTAGGAATCATTTCTCTTTTTATTAATGAATAGAATAATATCTAGCAAGTTTCCAATGACAATTGGGTTTGTGATTCCAATTTATTTAGTGTCTTTTAACCATTTCCATAGTGCTAGGATCTCTTCTTGATTATTGGAGGAACTTCCAATTTCCCATTGTGTTTTGAAGATATGTTTTTTTTAATTATACAATATCATGTCACATTTCTAATGGAAAATGGAGGTCGTCCGATGAGGTTTCTGTATATCCGACACGAGAAGCCTCTGGTCGTACGATGCACACTTGTCACCAATTTGACATCCTCCTGTCAACCAAGCCCGTAGCTCTGACAACCAATCCCGTCGGTTGTCTGTTGAATTTTCGACGACGTATTCATTGAGGTTGCCATAACTCCAACAACCAAAGCTGTTGGTTGTCCGTCGAATTTTCAATGACCAAAGGTGGGAATTTTGATGCCATATTCATGTAGAAACCATCGGATGACTATGGCAAGTAGAATTTTCGATGATTAGATGTCGGAAGTTCGATGACTTAATCATAATTTTTTGCAGCAAAACTGGCTGACATTTGACAATTGTTTAGTTGGATCCTTGATAGGTACTGGCATGACATCAAATATCTGAAGTTATGCCACCAACGACAAAAAAAAAATCATTTGTCGAATAATGAACAGGGTATTGTCGAATTTCAGACATGGTCACCATCGGATTTTGGGCTCAATTTCTGTTGTGATATATGGAAGAAGGGGACATGTGTCCTAGTTTTGCAAATATCGTGCTTTCCATTACAAGTGATGGTAATCAAAGTGGTAAGGATTGTCATTTCTTCTTCACTGCACTTGGCCACTTAGACTCAAATGCGAGTTGTAGTAGAATGCATGCAATGTATAATGTTTGACTAGTGTTCAGGTATGATCTCGATAATGAAAAAACAAATCTCTGATTGCAAGAGAGAACGAAGGAAGAACTTCGGTTATGAAAGAATTTTGGTGTCATTGTTATTCAAGAGAGTTCCTACTCTCATCCCTACAGTATCACTACCACCACCCTCCCCCCACCAGCCTAGACTTACTAGATGGGGAGAAGTATTTCTCCATCAAGGTGGCGGAGGCTTAGTCCAAAGTGTTTATGATGATGATTTCTATCCTTGGTGGGAAAAGGAAAGTACTAGCTCTTGAGCAATTCCCATACATTGGATTGGACTTCTAAGGATACAATGACCTCTTCCTCTTGCTAGGGGAGGCATGGGGAGAGATAGGTATTTTTATCTTGTTTACGTTATTTGAATTTTTTATGAGTTTTAACCATAAAATAATGTATATACATATATATAAAAGTTTTGATCATTTTTAAATGTTTTTAAATGCATATGTTAAACTTGTATGCCCTGATTGGAATCTTAGGATATTTGTGTGGCTCACACAGGGTGGGGATCAGAGCATATTACAAGTTCTGGAAGGGAAGCTGGCTAGGATAATCCAAGGTATCCCTACCATGCGGATAGAGCATATCACAATTATTATGCATGAGTTTGTAGTAGGGATTCTGATGACCTAGATATGCCTTCTTATATGGGTAGTTAGGGTCATTATTCATTACAAGGAGAGGCTGGAGAGGAAGCCACAGCCAAGGAGGATGAGGAACAACCTTAGATCTATAGGGATATATATGGATTACGATCCCATTTTTTGTATATTTATACAGTTATGACATGATCTATGGATAAAAAACTTGATATATCTATGGATATATTTTACATATATGTGTGTGTGTCTGTGTGTTTCTCTAGTTATTTACATGTGTTTCAAACGCATCTATTATATTTTTTTTACAAAGTATATGTTAAATTCCATTCTAATATGTAATTCTCATAAGCATCACTAACTGTATTTTAATTTCCTCAAATGTGATTAAATGAAATGTAATCAACGTTTCCTTCAAGTAATCTTACATGCAAAAACTAACGTAACAAAGTAGGGTTTTGCACCTGATAATCTCCATTGAGTTGGGAAACCACGAGTTGAGATTCAAGTCTGACCTGTAAACGGGTAATGCCATGAAGTTCAACATCCCATAAAAACTTAATAACTTCCTTGTAGTCAGCCACGCTATTGGTGGAAGGACCTAAATAAGCGCCACCAGAGGAAACTAGCTGTCTCGAGGGTGAATACATAACCCAAGCAACTGAATCCAAGTTACAAGTATGGTGACTAGCACCATCTACAAATCCTACAAACCACTCATTTGACATCTAAAACAACCAACATACTGTATAAGAATCAATAACCAACTAAATATTGTACATAAAAATACATACAATGAACATAAAAGAACAAGCACCATGCCTAAGCGTAGTACCTCTTTAGGTAGAGCCCATTTCTAGGCTCATGAAAATTATTTCCATCATAACCAGTCAAATTGTATACTCCCTTTTTTAAAACCTTTTACATGACGTAGGGGCCTAACCACATACACTTGAATTTTCTTGCCCCTAAAGTCTCCTTGTATGATCCCAAAGCAAAAAAAGTTCCCTTTCAGAGAAAACTATCGACATAACTACTTTGTCATATTGGTTTTTTACCATAATCTTGTGAGCCTTGTTTGTTGTCAACGCATATTTGTGTTGTTCATCCATATTTTCTAAGTGAAGCAAACGTTTTTCTAGTTCCGTAGTGTCAGGAAGTACATGAATATTTATTTTAAGAGATGGAATCTCACATTCGACCAGCATGACTGCTTCCACCCCGTGAATGAATTGGAAAGGTGAAAAACTAGTAGCAGTCTTGACATTAGTCTGCTACGCCAAAATTCTAGGAAATAGCATGATGTGCCAATTTGACTGGCTTCCCTTAATGGTATTCTTTAGAATTGTTTTCCAAGGTTTTGTTAACTTCCTCTACTTGTCCATTTGCTTGAGGGTGGAAGGAAGATGAGTGATCTTGCTTAAACCCTAGCATATTAGTCAACTCGATCATCATACTATTCTGAAAGTGACTACCATGGTAAGTGATAATCTCCTTTGACATACTGAAACGAGTAATGATTTGGTTAAATATGAAGTAGTTTGTCATTTCATCGTTTGTTTTGAAGTTAGGCATTTCTGGGCCTTCCCTCTTTGTGAAGTAGTCAACAACGACAATGATATATTTGTGGCCCCTAGCAAAAACTAGGTTGCACGTCACGTAATACACCCCCCACTTAGTGAAGGGTCCCACCGCAATGACAGGAAACAACAGAGCAGGATTCGACCACATTTTCTTAGTATATATCTGACATGGATGGCAGTGGTTTACAGCCTCCACATAATATTTTAAGATCATGGGAAAGAAATAACCGACACGTAAAATATGCTCGGTCATTTATAACCCAGATAAATGACCCCCACATGCTTCACTATGGGAATCATTTAGGACACACTCAGCCTCCTCGTGGGTGAGGCATCAACGAAAAATATAATCTACCCTCCTTTGATATAAAGTATCGCCATGATGAAGTAGTTTTTTGCATTGACACGCAATTTACACTGCTCTTCCCACGAGAAGGATGAATGACACTTCAAAGTCTATAGATATATAAGGATATCTCCATACCAGGGATTAGAGGTGGAAATCAGAAATATATAATCATCTGGGAATGAGTCATCCTCCACCACTACATTATCTTCCATAGGAAATTATGAGATAAACTCTGCAAAAACTAAGGATTATTTGTATTTAGCATATTGGAAATCCTAGTCAAACTCCTGGAGAATGAATATCCACTTGTTGAATTTTCCCCCCGACGATACGTTAGGATAAAACATACTGAAAATTATTTATATCTGCCACCACTATGGTTGTCCCCAGTAAAATGTAGTGATGCATCCTCTGGACAACATAGACAACTGCTAATGCTAATTTCTTGATGTGGGAGTATCTGAGTTTCGGCCCAGCTAATGCATGACTAAGTTAATAGACAACATGCTCTTGGAGCTTGTCATCATCCTGAACCAACACTACCCTGATAGTCGAATCTGATGCAGCCATATACAATATAAAATATTTAGAGTAATTTGATGGACCTAATAAAGGATCCAACAGTAAATCCTTTTTTAATGCCTTGAATGCAAGTTGTGCGGTTTCATCCCATAGAAATGGGGTGTCCTACTTAAGCAAGAGCATGAAACCTTTAGCTATCTTGGCATAATTGATTATAAAACATTGAATAAATTTATATTTCCCTTGCAGGCTCTAAAGTTTCCTGATGGAATGAGGAGGAGGCATATTTACAATAGCCTCAACTTTCAAAGGATCCACCTAAATTCCTTTGTTTAACATGATAAACCCTAGTAGCATCCCCGACTCGACGCTAAAAACACACTTGTGGGGATTCAAGTGTATCTTATAATGTCTATATCATTCAAATATAAAGAGAATGTGATGTGGATGGTCCCTCCTCTTGCAAGAATGGGAAGGCAGATCATCCAAGTTTGGTTCGACAATATTCTTGATGTCATGGAAGGAAAAGTTCATTTCCCACTGAAAGGTAGCTTCGACATTTTTCAAACTGAAGGGAATTTTCTTGTACGCGAAGGTACCCCAATGAAAAATAAAATTCATTTTATGCTGGTCTTTCAGCTTGATTTGGATTTGATTAAACCTAGAAAATCCATCCATAAATGAAAATACTTCACTACCTGCACAAGCATCAATGATCTGATCAATGAAGTGTGTGGGATAATTTTCCTTGGGACACGCTTTATTTAGGTCACAGAAATTAGTGCACATGCATATGGGCCCTTGTTTTTTATCAACAGGAATGCATTTGGTTACCCATTCTGTTAGAGAAATTGGATAAATAAACCCTGCTTTCACTAACTTTTCCACCTCAACCTTGATGACTGCCGCTTTTCGCAAATTTATATATCAAAGATTTTGTCGAACAAGTTTAGCATCGGGGTAAGTCTCAATTTTGTGTTCTACAATCGATGGATATATTCCTAGCATATCCTCATATGACCAGGAAAACATGTCACTAAATTCCTTAAACAAGGCAGTATATATAGCAATCTCCTCCAGAGAGTAATTTGCACCAATATGTAAATTTTCGATGGCATTAGAGTTTGCAAGGATGTTGATTGGAATGGTAAAAGAGATATTTTCTATATTCCCCTCAGAAAATATTCCCTCCTTTGGTAAAGGATTAATCAACAAAACAACATTCTCCGCCAGTCTCACATGGAACTCTTCATTCTCAATTCCACTCAATTTTGGAAGAAAGTAGGAAATTTGGTGAATATCTTCACAAATCTAATATCGCCCAATCATAGCTTCCAAAATGGATTCATTCAAAGGAGAAACCATGTCTAAGAAGTCATATGAATATAAATAGTTCTCCTCCTGGGCAGTAAGATAAGTTTCTTCCGACTCATCTGAGACTGTAGAAGTAGTCATGATAGAATCAACAATGGTATTAACAATAGGTTGATAATCCACTTCCATTGTCGATAAGGGCACTTGAGGTTCATGATATGAAGGAAAGACCCAAGTATCAGTTCTATCGACAACCATCATGATAGAATTCGTTAGACTCATAGAACCTAGATAGTTAATGGGGGATGGGATATCAAATGTTCCCACTCAATGATGAATACATTCCAACCCCCAAGCGCTCATTAGCCAATTTAGTTTGATCGATCAAAGTTACAGTAAACTCATTAGTCTCCAAGTGGCCCTTCCAAGTGAAACTAAGTTGGTCAACAGTAATCATCTTCCATTCATGTGTAAACACTACCACTCGAAGAACGGTCGAGGAGATTGCACACATGGCATAATTCCAACTTCTCCCTACAGTCAATTTATAGTACAATGGGGAATCAAATCACTTCTCCCTCATTAGTCACTACTTTTCCTGCCATCTTTATCTTGAAAGCTGGTAGGACACCATGCAGACAGAAAAAACTTCCATCAAAAGAAGTAAGTAGAGTGTTTGATGAAACTAGCTCTGGGGAACCTAAGGCTTTCCAACAAGACATTGACATTATGCACGTGGAATCACCTTCACCAACAACTTTACATCCAATGGTTTTTCCTCAATGGGATAAATCAATTGACAAAGCCACATGATACGATAGGCGGATATTAACATATGAAATATTAAACTTCACCAGCAGTCTTGATGAATCCATGTTGCCTAAAGCTGCTAAGAGGGAATCTTGTTGAGGAGGACAACTCTATAACACTTCCAATGTCGACATTACACAAGGAGTTTGAGCCAAATCTTACACTACAGAATAGTTTCAAGAATCCCTAGAATTAGGATTGTGAAATGATTTTTTATAGACACCTTTTGGTATCTTAGGCATTGGATCAATAGGTTTCTCAATAGTGAGAGGGTTAGAAGTTTCACCAGTAGACTTACCCTTCTTAGGAGAATCCAATTCATAATTCTTTTGTTTTATCTAGAATAAGGTGCTATATCGTACCATATTTATATAGTTTGATTCGGAGGAGCACTATATGTTCCCCCAACTACATTTGAAACAGAAGATGCATTCCCTCCTTGCAGAAATGGATCCTTCAGGACGGTCAGTTGTTGATTCTTCAGCAACTTCTGAGCTTGTTCCATAAGAGTTAATTTACGAGTCAGGTGGTATCCCTGGAACAAATTACAAGGAAAATTAACCTTTTTCTTATCTTTTTTACCCCCATCAGCATTGTTTGTGGGCTTCCTCTTGTTTCGATTATCCTCACCCTTCTTCCCTTTCATCTTTTTCCCACCAGGTTGCTTATTAACCTTCTGAGAAGACTGTGCAAAAATAGTTGTAATTTTAGGTGAGGGGCTGGCATCCTTTGTTGCCTCTACTGAATTCTTCTTCACTGAAAACTCATGAAGTTACTTAACAAGTGATTCTATAGTGGGAAAACTTACTGAACCAACCACACCATCAGCATGGGGTCCAGGCTTAGGTTTCTCTATGTTATTGGTAGACCTTGATGCCTCAGGTATGATTTTATACAAGATCCCAGATTGCATAAATATCAAATTTAACTTATGGGACCTAAGGATAGCCTCTTCTTCTGTGGTCACCCCTAAAATGGATACGTCCTTAGAGATATAAGGCGGTAAATATTTTCAGAACCACTCTAATTAAAAATTCGGGGTTATTGTGTCTTTAATAAGTCTCTTTATTATTCGCCACTCTTGGATGTTATCCAAGATATGTGTGGCCTTATTTTACCAAAACGTCGACAACAAGTCTGTGTCAGCATCATACCGGACAGGAAATTGAAAGTGATTAAGGAACATAGTTGCTAAATCCAAAAAAATGTCATATACAATGGAGGGAATTTCTATGTACCATTTTGTTGCAACATGAGTCAAGGTTCTTTGGAAAATCCTTAACCAAATGGAGTCATCGTTCAATGAGTTTAAAGAGCACCAAATGTGAAAAGTGGTTATGTGCGCACTTGGATATTCACCATATTTTCCTTCAAACTTAGGGATGTATGAAGGTAACTTAATAGCTACAGGTGGCCATACCACATGACATCATTCATTAACTTTGACAACTCTAACAAGTTTAAAGTTGACAGGAAAGGAATCTTTGGCCTAACTGGGGCATGAAAGTAAGGATTATGGATTGTAGATGGACATGCCCCTTGGTTCCCAAATGAAAATGGGGTTTCCCCCAGCTGCTGGTTGTGATGTAGTTGGACTACTTTGAAATGAATTCCACCTGAAAGCCAACAGATTACTTGTTTGTGGTGCACTATAAGTGGTTTGAGCTACTCCAGATGAAACTGGAGTTTGAAAAATAGGAGCAGGTGTCCCTCCACTGAAAAGTGAAAAGGGAGAGCTCATGAAAGGGGCCAAAACCAGTTTCTAGAAAAAATATTTTTTGTTTCCAAACTGTATTCCTATATATGCATGGGTAGGACCTACATAAGGAGTGGATGAAGGAATATGGCCCCCATTCCATGAAAAACCCTGGACGAATGAGGAGGATCCACATGGACCAATTTGAGCAGTTTTCATAAAGGAAAGTGAGGAAAAAGGTGCATTGGGAATCCCAGTGACCACCTTGCTAGATAGATATACTGCACTAGGGGGATCTGAGGGTTGAACTATTCAACTTATTAGTGACAGGGGCACAGTAGATGCACTTGATCTTGGAGCATCAACCGGGGTAGGTGGGACTCCACCGCCAAAAATGGCTGAATTTGGTGTGAAAATACCTTCTCTAGAGCTAGACATATCTCTACTCAAGGAACACCAATAGAAGTTGAACTAAAAGGGAGAACTTAGACAAGCACATGATTATTTAGGTTAGTTAGAGGTGGGTTAAAATTTCTTGCAAACTCGTCATCTTGGAAGTCTTCAATCTCTACTAATATTTTTTCTTCCTGGTTAATCCTAAGTTCTAGTTCACTTGGAACTTCACTAACTCCTATTGGTTCAAAATAACCACCAGTATCTAGTCTCCTCCTTTGAGGGGGCGGTCGAGGCTCCAGTGTAATAGATGGAGGAATTTTATGCAACCTTATGGACCTTCTAAGAGGTTGGTCCTCCACAGCTATAAATTTGACTCACACACACCTAAAGTCCAACTAAATATGGATGAACCAAAAAAGACTCACTAAAAACGTCCTAAAGTCACACAGACACAACAGATATAAGGTACGCCTTCCAAAGGAAAGCCTGGGATGGTTAGGGACAAGGTCTATCCAGTGAATACTGAAGTATGGTTACTTGGTGTCCCGTGAAGATGTTCCTGGGCACAAGTGCTAGAATCACCCAACCACCCCCTCAAACTATATACTGGTGTTACCTTCCAATTCCATCCAAGGTGTAATATAAATAACCTTCCAATAACACCTATGTATGATCCCTAGTGTCAAGAAACTAAAGGCTACAAAAACTACACCGAGAGTCTGGTGGAACAGTCACAAGACTGGACCTTATGCATGGACAGGGTAGAAAATCCAGAAACCCTGTCAACATCGACACTGCACGGGGCCCAAGAGGTGGCATTGACAAGATACCCAAACGCATAAAAATCCTAATATACGATCAAACAAGGAAGTGGAGGGTTATCTCCCCAACCAGGTTCTAATGCGGCCTTATGCTTAACTCCTATGTGACAGGAGATTTCTAAATTATCTCCTATAGAATAGAATTTACCTAATGAAAGGCCACTACGTTTGAATTCAAATTCTTTTGGAGAGATTAAAGTTCCCTAGTCCAAAATCCTAGCCTAAACTAGTTGATGTATGAGCCTAAAAAAAAACTAACTAATAAAATTTTAATTAATCATTATTTTTAATGGGTTGTATATAGTCAAAGGTAGCAGAATGAGAGTGTATGATGTTATAGACTCAACGGAAAGAAAGAAAATCATGTATATAAAAAATTTCAAAGTAAATGCAACTACAATGCCAATTTTTCTTTTATTTTCTTTTTTAATGAAAGCTAATGAAAATTTTAAACAAAATGACAAACTGCAAGACTTAAAAAAAGTATTTCTTCTCAAAAAATAATGAAAAGAACGGCTAAATGCAACCTAATGCAAAAAGTGCAAAAATGCTTCTTGCCTTTTCTTTTTAGAAAAAATCAAAAACTTAAATGCAAGTAAATACAAATTGAGTGATTTTAACGAATCTGATCATATAACAGTAAATGATGCAATCATACCCTACAGTAACACACTTCACCCAAATAGGAAGAAATGGCTCAAAACCTAGAATTGGCAGAACTATCAATTCAAAGACTAATACATCCAAATATGGAAAGAATGACTGACTCAGACAACTAGAAAAGTAGTGCAGAGCATATCATTGTTTCAAACGACTGATCAATGATGAAAAAACATAAGTAGTCAGACCCAAATCCAAGTAAGAGGACCTAACACATTCACTAATGAAAAAGTCAAACAAAAACACTCAAATAAATTGACTAATCAAACAAGCAGTTAAATGTACAGACCTAAAGCCATAGTATCATGTCAAAACAGAACCTTCACAAGCATCCGAGGAATCATAAAAACCAGGTAACAACCTTTTGGAATCATAGAAACTTACAGGAATACGCGACTGTCATAAAGGCAGGTCATAGACCATACACAATTGTCACTAATGAAACCCATGTATACAAAGTGAAATATGCAACTAGTACCAAGGCAACTCGCGTATACTGTCAAAATTTTCAAAAAGGAAAAACAACTGATAGACAGGCTCTAAACATGCAATGCTAGAAATTAAAGGCTAATTCAAAACAAATCACAAATAAAATAAGATAGAGCAAAAACTACTCAGGAAGCCTAAAGAAAGGACTGACAACAAGTTGGACTCCCTAGTGGAGTCTCCAGTTATGTTGTTCAAGAAAACACACCCTTATAAACTAGGGTCTCTGGGGTTACCAACTTACTAAAATTAACTTGCATATAATCAGCCATTTTAGAATTTGAAATAGAAAGAGGAAGAAAATAGGCATACCTTATTTATGACGGTCGATCCTATCTTTTTCTTCTTCTCTTCAAATTGATTCCACAACTTCCAAGGGTTCCCCAACACCTGCAAAGAGAAATATATTTCCTGCAATATCTTATATTTTATATGAATGGTTAATGAAATGGCATGCTTATAATGAAATACTAAAAAAATTCAGAAATCACAATATATAAGAGTGTAAAGACATGATATTGGAAGAAGGAATCTCTTTATTGATAAACAAGTGAGGTGATATTACAACCCAAAATATGAGACAAGTGATCCTCTACTAACCAAGGACATTGAGTTTTTCTGCTTCAAGATATCTGAAGGAAAACCACTAGAATAACTTTGCTCTATAACTCATGACTAATTAGCCTCAACCCATACCCTCTATTTATATATGAGGAAAGAGAGAGATTACGAAGGTTGAGATGGTTGAGGAAGTTTGAATAGTTATGATTAAGGGCCCAACTGTCCTCTACTAATCCTGTTTATATTTTTTAAGTTTGGATTAAGGTATACACGACTATTAACATTGGCAGGTCATGTATGATACACGAGTTGCTTAAGGGAAACCTCCGAGTGCAATCCCTAATGATATATATGCGAGTTTCAATGTAAATACTCGCGTATGATGCACAGGTTGCAATGATAATAGTCATGTATTATCCTTAATAGCCATACAAAAAATAGGTTAAGATGATAAGGGAATGATGCATCAAAGGTCATGCCCATCAATAGTGTTTTGGCTACTTCAATCCATTTTGTCCTTTTGAGTATCGACACATTTGGTGTCAATACTCAAATGGAGAAGTTCCATTTTACATGATAACATTCCCTCCAATCCAACCCCCAAAAAGTACCTTGTCCATAAGAACCATCATAAGGAATAATACTACCAAGCTATCATTTTTCCCTTCTGATTTCGACTGGAATTCTCATATATTGCTTCCCAATTTCTCGATCCCAGCCAATCTGTAAAAAACATCCTACATTATGAGAATGTGGACTCAAGCCACTACGATCCTTGTCTATGTACTCCTGAAGAGGATTGATCTAAAATTCAATAATATGTTTATTTTTTTTCCCCATCAACGCCTCCATGTGAAACTTCCTGCTATCTCGACTGTTGTGGTCATTTCCATGTACCTCATGTATCTCATCGGTCATAACTATATGGAATCCTATTGTATATGATGAACAGTTTACCAACTCCAACTCACCACACTGACTATCCAAAATCCGACTATCAAATGTGTCGATGTCTCTATACTCATCGGATGGATTTAATGCTACCTACTCATGCACATCCTCATCATGTACCATCAAATCCAAATAAATCTCATCGTCAACCTGTACTTCATGTTCATCTTTCTTCACTCCCCCAACTATGATTTTAAGGAGATCCTCTTCCAAATCCTTGGGATGGCTCCCAAACTTGATGGTGTAATGTTATTGAAAGGACAATGATGCACATATCTCATCACCCAAGGCTAGATACTCCTGATATCGAGGCAAGTGTTGAAGTGTTACTCACCTCTGCAAATTTTTAGTCAAGATGCTTCTCATTGTCTTCATGTTCTTTCAAGGTGGAAAAACAAACTTTTGTTCTAACATTCACTTCACCAACATCACTGACATGC
Organism: Pseudotsuga menziesii; assembly: GCA_001517045.1. NCBI lineage: Eukaryota > Viridiplantae > Streptophyta > Pinopsida > Pinales > Pinaceae > Pseudotsuga > Pseudotsuga menziesii. Next base: position 199,237 of record LPNX011102527.1, read on the forward strand.
GTTAGCATGTACAAGCATGCATCAACATGCACTTTTATGCAATTGCTATGTGTCCACAAATGGCAAGGATCATGCTCTGATACCACTATAATATACCAACTGATATTCTACCTTTGTTTTGATAATATGTTTGTGGTTTTTGCTTTCCATGTGTGTTGGAGATATAATAAAATTTGCATGCAAAATAGTGTCGTGCTAAAAAGCCCTAAATTATACCAGATATAGAGAAATAATAGGAAATAAACTTTCAGTAAGAGTATGGACACATACCAATAATTATAACATTGATATTCCTTCAGTACATAGGAGGCATGCATGTCATGCAATCAGGATAAAGATGAAAATGTGTTGATCTCCAGGATTTGATGCCCATGCCAGGAAAATGTCCCACTTTAGTGCTCTCCTTCACATTTTTGATGTAATATGCATACGATATTGCTGATACTCTCCAGGAGTAGTAGTATGAGTTCCTCGGAGAGATAGGATGAATAATGCATAATTTTTTACCCCTTCAAGTGGCCTAGCAAATTGTAATGATATGAATAGGTGACATCCTCCCTCTTCCACGATTATGCTACTAACTGCTTCGGATGTGAAAATAATAGACCGATAATCACCAAGTACATTGGGGTGATCCTATTGAGAATAATGATGATGAAAGGAAGAATAAATACTGAGATTTTGAGTCCCAAAGAATTGTTCTGAGTATTTCCAGTTGTTTCCCCAGCAATAAAACGTGAACCTGGAGTAATATCTTTCTTTGTCTGCTGGATATCTAAATAAAAATGAATATGATGTATAGCTGATGATAGATCTGGGTGATCTATATGGAAGTGATTAGGGAAGATAGATTTCACTGTCGAAAACACTTCACTTGTTAGCTGAATACTTCCCTCTCTAACCCCAAATTGTTGTCGTGGCTCCTACTATTGATTCGCTTGAAAAACAAACTCGAAGATAATAATAATCATGGATGTCCTTTTGGTTCAACTAACCTTCTTATATATATTTTAGGGTTATCATGTCACTTTTAGGTTTTGCATGTAACTTTTAGGGTTTACACTTTACTTTTTGCATGCATGCAATTCTAATTGCTCATTGACTTAACACTGAAGAAATAAGGCTTGCATGCTCTGCATGCTTTATGATAATAAATCTAATGGCCCCCTTTACTATACTCATGAATTAATAATACTAAATAATTGTTCTAATATGCTCCTGGTATTAGATGTCCTTATTCAATTCCCTATTTATCAGTAATGGAACATTACAATGTTTGAACTAGGGACAGAGTTACTTATAGCCATGACCAAGCTATTCCATCTTTCTCGCAATGAGCACAATATTAGAAGAGCCCTAACCTCATCATAAAAGTTCACTTTTATAGAACTTAGATGACTAGTAAGTGTACTAAGTTAATTTAAATGGTCAGGAACATATCCACCTTCTGACATATTCATATTAAATAAGCACTTCATTGAAAATACCTTGTTGGAATCCGAGGGTTTTTCATAGAGCTTAGCCAATGCGCTCATCACAACCTTTGTTGTATTTTCTTTTGAGATATTAAAATCCACCGACGAATCCAGGCACATCATTGTTGTTGCCAGTGCCTTTTTGTCAAGAACCACCCATTCTTCATCCTTCATAGTCATCGACGGTTTTTTTTTCTTCCCAATGCTAGGTATATATCCTTATGGTATAGATAGTCCTCCATTTGAATCTTCCATAACTAGTGGTTTTTGTCATTAAATTTTTCAACCCTAAACTTTCCTTCCTATGACATTTCTACCACTCAAACCAGGAACCCTTCATTCCTACGAGTTTGCCAGCCAAACATATCTTTTGGCTCTGATACCAGTTTAGAGGAATTACGAGCATCATTAAAACATAATTAGCAAGAAATAAAATACAATTCAATTTTAAGAGTGTTTGAACTAGGGACAGATTTACTTACAACAATGACCAAGCTATTCCATATTTCTGGAAATGAGGATAAGATTAGAAAAGCCCTAAAAGCATCATCAAAATTCACTTTTACAGAACTTAGCTGACTAGTAAGCATATTAATTTCATCTAAATGGTCAACAACAGATCCATCTTCTGACATCTTCATATTAAATAAACACTTCATTAAAAATAACTTGTTGGAAGCTGAGGGTTTTTCATAGATCTTATTGAATGCGCTTATTACACCATCTGTTGTCTTTTCTTTTGAGACATTTAAAGCCACCAACAAATCCATGCACATCAATATTGTTCCCAGTTCCTTTTTGTCAACAACCTCCTATTCTTCATCCTTCATAGTCATTGACTATTTAGATTTTCCTCCCAACATTAGGTATATATCCTTTTGGTATAGATAGTCCCCCATTTGCATCTTCCATAACTAGTAGTTTTGGTCATTAAATTTTTTGACCCTAAACTTTCCTTCTTCTGCCATTGCTCCCTCTCAAACCAAGAACCCTTCTTTCCTATGATTTTACTAGCCAAATAGACCTTTTGGATCTGATAGCAGTTGATAGGAATTACGAGCATCATTAGAATATAATTAGCGAGAAATAAAATACAAACACAAGAAACCACATAGATACAACCATTTACCCTGGAAAACCCCATGTGTGGAAAAACCAACACCAACGAAGATCTTCATTAACCTTGCCAAAACCAACCAACTGGGACAATAAAGCTAGCCACCACTCACCTCTAGGCCACTTTACAATGGATCCTCTTCAAGCCTTATAAAGGATTCATCACATGAAATACCATGGGCTACAAGAAAACGATGTGCCCAAACTATGTGTTAGACCTATACCACCTATGACTCATTCTCGAATCAAGGTTAACCCTAAGATGGACATTATAGAAGGTAATGGTCCCTAGTACACTAGAGGGTTCAATTGTAGGTCCTTAATCACTTATTTTTTCCATGGTATAGTACATGGTTATTCCAAGAAGGATCATGTAAGGGGGATTTTACTACAGGACTCTACATAGAGTCGGTAAAAAAATTTGTGGATACTATGTGGCTAGTAAACAAGATAGATAACAACACCCTAGGTCTCTCTTCTCTAGTATGATTGGTCTGGCTCAGGGGTGACATGTGGAATGAACAAAGAACTATTTAGGTTCTAAGATTAGGAGGAACATGGAATTTACCCAAACAATTGTAAGTTTAAGGGATGATAACTATTCTAACTCTATTTATTTCATCTCATTAGGTTAATTATGCTAGTCTTGTATTCCATGAATTATATTACTATAATTAATTTATTATGTTTTGTTTAAAATTTGTTCATTTTTCTTGTATTTGGCCATGATTGCATAGCTGAGTTGATTATTTGCTATAATTTGAAAGGCTTATTTATATTATCAAGTTTCACTGATTTCAGTCATGGATTAAATCTGGTTCCTATTGACTTAGGCTTGAGTAAAGTAATAATGTATAGATGCATAATCTTGATTAATCTTAATACTTATGTCTTCGTCAATCATGATCCATTAACATGTTCTTATGTTCTGTTGTTAATTCATGTGTTTTAGCATGGTTAATTATATGTCCAACTAATTTTTAATTGCTTATTTTTTGTTAACCAAAATTAAATGATAGATTAATTTTTAAAATTCACAGAACTTATGTCAATCCATTATTTAAATTAAATAGTGGAAGAAAATAAACAACTAAACAATTAAATAAAATATCATGAGCTTGATAGCCCTAGAAAATAAGCTTTTGAGTATCAAAAGGAGTAGAGAAGATTTGATGGTGAATCTCACGACAAGACCCTTAACAATCCATTGGTAAATATTATAGTGTATTACCATTATTATAATTGAATAAACCAAAACATTATAAAAACTCAATACTTTACATAAGAGTGAATGGAAAACAATATTTAGCATGTTGCAGAGCATTTAATGCGGTTACAGCAGGCTTGAAGACCATTGGGTCTTGAGCTACTCGAGATCCAATGGTCATTAATCCTACTGCATCCACATTAAATGCTCTACAACATGCTAAATATTACTTGCCACGAAAGCAAACATAATATCAATGACATCCAAGATACATAATCCACATAGTAAATATAAAATATATGAAAAGTAGAGAAGGCTTTATTTATAAGCACATCCATAAAACATTAACCTTATAAGACTATTCACCCCTAAATCCAACGCCTAACAAGATTTGAACCAAGTCAAACCTGGGTTTTATTCTCCACTGAATTCATAAAAAATAGAACAAAAAATATTTAAGGTTGAGGATCAAGCTGTAAGGGCCACGTCCCAATTGGAATTCTCTATTCACATTTTAGCACAATGCAGGTCGAGGTTTAGGCTCACAACCTAGTTTTGGGTAAAATTAAAACTATCCATTCCAACCTAGGTATTACACCTCATGGCCATACCCATACTGACCAGATGATTATGAACAAAATGCTTTGTATGAGAGAAATTCACCAGAAGCAACGTCAGTTGGTTTAATAGAATTAGATTATGCTTATGCAAACCACTTTATATATATATATGTGTGTGTGTGTGTGTGTGTGTGTGTGTGTGTGTGTGTGTGTGTATATATATATATATATATATATATTTGTTTGTTTTTTTATTTGTTTATCATGTGATCAGGTGGAGAAATGAGTATGCATAGCCACATGCCCTATTAAATGTTAAATGTGTTGTCCTTTCTCTAAAATTTATCTAGTTCCAACTATACATTAAACAATTGAAAAACTTTTCCAAAGGGGGTCATAAGTTGTAGTGCTAGGGATAACCTTGTCCACCACATCTACATTGGGTATGGGGTCACTCCCACCTGCGTATAGAATCGAACAAGGTTTACTTTCCTACCATTTTACAGGAGAAGAAAATGACTTTGGAGCCCACCACAAGCACAACTACAAGCGTTTGATGGTGAGATATGATACCTTACTTGGGGTTTTTGATAGAACGTAACTTTTGGGGGTGATTTATTGGGTTTTGAAGTCTAGGGTTTGTGTCAGTTCATAATTTTGGTTTTTACGTCTAGGGTTTTCGTTTGATTTCCTACCTGTTTACCTTGCCACGCATCGAGATGTCTCTTCGAGACATTAAATTGTTGGCCCATACTCTTTCCAAAGGATGACATAATTTTAATCATATGCATGGGGAATCTTAGATGTTTCCTCCTATTGTTTCTCCTGTTTTCAAAAAAGACTTCTCGTCTGATGAATATTTCGACTAGAATGACTTGGCCTTTCCTGTGGATATCAGAGAGGGTTTAGTTGCTCCTTTTTCTCCTCTTGTCATACCTGTAAGGAATCTCGTGGTTGATTGAGTGCAGAGTTATTTGTATAAGGTTCTGTGAAATTGGGTGATGCAGGAGGTGGTTTTATGCCCATTGTTGGTTCGGTGGATGTTCTGAAATCCTTTGGGTTTGTGTGTGGTGGATCTGTTGTGTCTACTTTTCGCGTTGGTGAGCTTGAAATATTTGTAGATAAGGTGGCTACATTTGCTAGTGGAGTGAATTTAGGTTTTTTTCCTAGTGGTATTTCTCTATGTGGTCCTCAGTTCTTGAGAGAGGAGGTTTTTCAGGATGCTGGTGGGGTTTCTACACTAGAAAAACAACACCTGAAGGTAGGGGGTTTTCCTGGTGCTGGTGCACATGCAAAACGGCTGAAACAAGTTATTAAAAAATATGAAAAACCTTTATTTCTTGTCATTAGTGAAGACGTTCCAATGAATGATATTATTTTGACGAATTCCATTACAATGGTTGCTCGTTTTGGTGGTCATAAGTTCATCCGAGTGAGTGTTAAGCAGTCGGTCTCTGCTACCTGGAAGGATTTTTTTACCACTCATCTTGAGGTGTTCATGCTCCCATAGGGATGGATTGCTTTCAAATTCCATGATGCTTTGGATTTGGCTACTATTCTTCCCGACTCTCAGCAATAGGAGGGCTCTGGTCTAATGCTGAAATGGTGGATGCCCCTGTTTGACCCGCGTGTTGAAAGGTATGATATTTTGCCGATATGGGTAAAATTACCTAACCTTCTGTTTGAATTCTTGTCATTAGAATTTTTCAAGTTGGTGGGGAATACCTTGGGGACGTTTTTAGAGGCAAATTTATATTATCTTAAGTCTAGGGTTTGTTGTTTGGGGAAATTTCTTGTCTTACTTGATTTGTGAAATGGATTGGCAGCAGATTTATTGATTAAATGAGGAGATACTTTATTTAGTTATCCTTTGGATTACGTTGGGGTACCCTTTCGCTATAATAGATGTCATGGTCATGAGAATGTTGTATCCCAGTGTAGTTTTTCTTTTCATAAAATTCAGGGCTCGGTTCCAAAGTAAAAATCTATTTGGCGGGTTAAGAGAGATGTGGCTTTGTCTGAGTTTAATTCTGGGGATTTCTTGGTTGAATTTTTGGAGGTTTTGTCTCCTGTTGCTTCTGGTATTTCAATTGAATTGGGGATGGATCCTAATCATCAAGTTTTATATGTGGATTATTTTAAACCTCTTCTTTTGACAACTATATCTACTTGTGATAAGGATTCTTATCCCTTGTTTAAAGATTTAAAACCTTTTGAATATTTTTCAGAGGCTGTTTCTTCTGGAGAGTTTATTTCATCTGAATCATCCTTGGGAGGATTATGGTTTGTGTTTCCAGTAAAATTTATTCCCGTTAAATATTCAGGGTATTTTCTCAAGTCCAGTACCAAAGTTTTGGTGGACTGGTTGGGGGTTAAGGTCTGTGATAGTTGTCTCCCTGGGGTTTCTTTTTCATGTCAAGGGCCTGGTGTTCACCCTTCTATTGTGGAAACTATCTGTTTGTTTGATCATGAATCTGGGGCACTTAGAGCATTGTTTTCCCTTTCTATAGTTTTATCATGATTGTTTTGATTCTCAATTGTCAGGGGTTAGCTAGCTTGCCTTAAAAACTAACAGTGCATAGGTTTGTAGATGATCAACATATCGATGTATTATTTTTTCAAGAAAGTATGAGGGATGGAAAAATTATTATTGGGGAGATGGAAACTATGTTTAATTGTTGGGATTTTGTATCAGTGGATGAAAAAGGAAAATATGGCGATTTGCTTCTAGGATGGAGGTCGAGACATTTCCATTTTTTAAATGCTTGGGTGGTGGAATCTGGTTTGTTTGTTTCTCTTTACTCCATAGAAATTAAACAGGATTTTTCTTTTGTGAATGTGTATGGCCCCTATATGGATAGGGAAATGTTTTGGAATATTTTTTTCTCACTAGACTATCTAAAAATTCTAGGTTGACTCTTGGTGGGGACTTGAACTTCTCTTTGGGTTTCTCAGAAATCTGGGATGATAGGGATAGAGTGCATAACTTATCTAGTTTCTCTGTGAAATTGGATGGATTTTGTATTGTGGATATTGCTACAACTGTATTAGTCCCTACTTGGTCTAACAGAAGAGTTGGTAGTGAGAATATTTGTAAAATATTAGACAAACTGCTTGTATCTACTGATCTTCTCGATTTAGACCTCCATCTCATACCGTTAGGTAGGTTGTGGTAGGGATTCAGATCATCATCCAATTTTCATCTTTGTAACTTCGAAATGTATTCATCTTTGTATCTTATGTATTGTAATCCAATGTTTATTCCAAGATGTATCTATCATGTAATTGATTCATGTTGTCATGCCCCGATGTTCCAATCGGGAGAATCAATAATGTAAACAAGTCATGTCAATTCATAGTGGGTAACCCTCCGATTGTGTAAGGGTTAAAGTACTCGCAGTTCCGGGGCACTAGGGTTATTAGACTCTCCAAGTAGAGGTCGGCCCTAGTAGGGTTTTAGTCATGTCAGGATTAGTATAAATAGAGAGTTGGGGTATCTATTTAGTACACATCACACACACACTCAAGTGTAGCACATAGTTGAGGAAGGAGAAGACACTGGGTCTAGACAAGAAGAAGATTACTGCTGTCGGGAGTGCATCTTACTGTTTTGGGGTTTTACATCTTGTGTTGATTCTATCTCTGAGGAAGTTGTGGGTTGTTCTCCATTTATGGTTTCCCCGATCAAAAACACTCTGTTCATTGTCTATTGTGTTTGATTGTTGTACTTGTTATTCTCTCAGTAAAGATCCTAACATAATGCTAGCTTAATGTTGAAAAACTAACATGGTATCAGAGCTAACCTGAGAAGAAGACACTGTGTAGCTGTGGGAACTAGGGATTCCTAGTTTGTGGATCTTCCTCCACAGATTTTCAGCAAAATTAAGGTGGAACAACTCTCCTCCTTAGGGCGCATCTTTCTGTCGAAGCAGAATCCAATTATGAGGTTTTTCAGTTTTGGACCTGTCGCTACTGTCAAAATTTAGGGATTTTTACATAAGAGGAATTTTTCAGTGAGCCCAGGCCTGGATTGATATCCTCCCCAAAATCAAAGTTAGGGACAAATTTCAAGGCATTTGGGTGGACAGAACTCTAGAAAAGGAAAACCCTAATTTTCTCCTAAACCAGCTCTGCAGGATTTCAACTCAAGTTTTAGATCCGACATCTTGAACCTGGTAAGATCTAAAATCTTTTTTATTTCTACTTGAGGTTCTCAGTTAAGATGTCTCATCATACCAATCTTGATGAAAATCTTGAGGGAGCTGATAACTTCCAAGCCTGGAAGTATAGGATCTCCCTGGTCCTGGAAGAAAATAAATTAGACTCCTACATCCATGAGGAGGTTCCAGTTCCAGAGGGAGATGAGGAAAACGCCTTACATAAGAAGAAGATGGTTATGGCAAAGAGGATCATTGCTGATTCTATCAAGGATCACCTTATCCCACAGGTGTCCTCCCTCAAGACACCTAATGCTATGTTTGATTCCCTAACCAAATTGTTTGAAGGGAAGAACATCAATTGGAAGATGACCCTGAGAAACCAACTAAAGAATGTGAAGATTCAGAATGCAGAAACAATCCGGTCTTACTTCACAAGAGTTTCTCAAATCAAAGAGGAACTAGAAGCAGTTGATGAAGAAGTGGAAAATGCAGAGATTGTAATGACTACATTGAATGGCCTTCCTAGGTCATGGGATTCTTTCATCCAAGGAATCTGTGCTATGAAGAAGTTAGTCAAGTTCAGTAGACTATGTGAAGAGTGCTCTCAAGAAGAAGCTTGGAGAGCAGCTCAAGAAGAGAAGATGGGAAGTGAAGAACAAGCTCTTACAGTACACTCCAAGTCTCACTCCAAGTCAAGAAAAAGAAGACCTCATGGTTCCAGAGGTAAGGACTCTCACATAGATAATACTAGAAGAGATGTATCTAGGATCATATTATATACTTGTGATGAAGCAGGACACTATGCAAGGAATTGTCCTAACAAATAGAAGATTGTAAAGAAGAGCAACAAAAGAAGACATCATGCTCATGCTGCAGAGGATGATGAACCATCCAGGAAGAGATCCAGGTATGAAAGTGAAGATTCTTCAAGCGAGGATGAATATGTTCTGATATCAGCTCTCACAGGTAACATTACTCATGGTAGTGATGATTGGCTTATATATAGTGGGGCTTCCAAACATATTACTGGATTCAAGGAATCCTTTGTTAGACTATCAGAACATGAATCACCTCACAAGGTAAAGCTAGGATATGACTACCAATATCCAATAAAAGGTAGTGGGGAATCTTCATATAAGTTAGACTCTAGAAAATCTCTAACAATGAAAGAAGTATTGTTTGTGTTAGGACTCAAGAAGAACCTTCTCTCCATATCAGCATTAGATGCAAAAGGAATGCGGGTTGCATTCATAGATGGTCAAGTCATCATGTGGCCAAAAGGAAAGACTATTGATGATGTTGTAGTAATTGGAGAACAAGAAGGAGGATTATACAAATTGAAGGGCCATCTAGAACAAGCCTTGGTCCATGACATAGTAGAGCCAAGTGAACTTTGGCATAGAAGGCTTGCACATGTGCATTACAGAGCACTACCTATTGCAAGCAAAGCTATTGAAGGAAATCCAAGAAAAACATGATGGGGTTTGCAAAGGATGTGCGAAAGGAAAGAATACAAAGAAGACATTTCCAAGCAGTGAAAGCAAAGCAAAAGGAATATTGGAAATCATCCACTCCGATGTATGCGGTC